>MU754366.1:49358-100867 GCA_026770625.1 Nicotiana glauca
TATGATAATTTAGACATCGGAATGACCGTTTAGCTAATTCCACGATTTTTCCCAAAGTAACAAAGAAATAGAGACCATTAGGCACAATTTCAATATACATTCTCATGAACGGGTGCACGTTTATGTGACCTAAATCCTACTCCCAACGAAGTCGAAATGTATCCAAAGCCACAGGCGTACTGGTACGGTGTGTTCAAGGAATGTATTTTCACGACGTTGCAATTCTTAAAATTTGAAAAAAGCGGAACATTAATGCACATAATTTAAAAAACACATAATCGGAATCAGATAAAAGCAAATTCAACAGTTGAGCGACCGTGCTAGAACCACGGAATTCGGGAGTGCCTAACACCTTCTCCCGGGTTAAAAGAATTCCTTATCTGGATTTCTAGTTCGCAGACTGTAAAAGAGTCAAACTTTCCTCAGTTCGGGATTAAATCGGTGACTTGGGACACCATTATATTCTCAAGTGGCGACTCTGAAAAAATTAAATAACTAATCCCGTTCCGACTGTCCTTAAATTGGAAAAACTCCTCTACGCCCTCACGGGTAAAGTAGTATAAAACAGGAGGTGTGACACTACCCTTGTGTTTCCCTCATAGTAGTACAAAGTCAGTTGGACACAGCTGGAAATGAAGTGACTGCCTGCATTGTTTCTGCCGCACTGCACTGTTTCCAGCGCCAACTTATTCCTGACCAACTAAAGTGCTCACATCATTTCAAGTAATGTAATCAAGGTGTACCAACATGAGTTTATATTGTAACATAACTTGAAGGTTTCAGTTTCTCATTCAAGCTTCTGGACAAAAACAGAGAAATCAATCCTCACGAGCTTGAAGAACAAAGTTGAATGCAACTACAGACCAGTTCTTAAAGTTAGCTTGTTGTTGTCCTAGTTGAGTTGTAACTTTGTGATTGTACTTATTGTATCTCCTAAATTGCTTAGCTAGAAGCGTTGATTAGGAATCCTCTTGTAAATACGTAAACTCCTTGAGTTTATGTTGTGACTAGGTTTAGTCATAAGCAAAAGCCTTCGTAACTGGAGAGTCACACAGTGGCTTGTGGTGAGAGCATCACAAGTTAGTAAAAGTCTTTGTAATTAGAAAGTCACAAAGTGACTTGTGGTAAGAGTACCACAAGTTAGTTGAGCAAATTCTTTGTAATCGAGTCATTACAATGTGGCTTGTAATAGGTTTTTACAAGTTAGTGAAGTTGAAATCCTACAGGTATAGGTTGTGGTGTTTTTGATCCCCTTGTGTGGGATTTTTTCACGTAAAAATCAGCTGCCTTATTTACGTAAAGTTTTATTAGCATTTTTAGCAAAATCTTGTAGAGGACCAGATACTCTATTGTTTGGTGGACTCGCATAAACTAACAGTTCTTGTTGTCTCACACTCATTTTAATTAAATGATAATAATTATTTTTATACTCAATCAAAACATTCATAAACTTACCATATAAAAAAACTATGTTTACCTTAAAAACCGAGTAACAATTAAACTTGTATTGTGGTTTTAAGGATATGTGATTTATTCAAAGCCAATTGATAAATAAGGAATTATATATATAAATTAGAGAACAAAGTATGCCAAACCAGTATGCAAACCGAATCTTGACCTCGATTGTAACGACCCGACTGGTCGTTTTGAGCAATTGCGCCCGATTAGGTAGTTTGAGATCTCGAGCAGCTTCACATTATGTATATCGAATTGTGTGCATGGTTGGATTCAGTTTCTGGATGAATTAGAGTTGAATTGGAAGAAGGAATCTAGTTTTGGAAGCTTAAGCGGTGAGAGTTGACCAAGGTTTAACTTTTGGGTAAACGGACTGAGAATTGGGTTTTAATTATTTCGATAGGTTCGTATGTTAATTATGGAGTTATGCATATATTGGGATTTGGTTAGGGAGGTGTCCAACCGAGTGGCAGTATAACACTACCCCTTAGTCAAAACGCAACCAAACGACATTTAGAGTTATTTTACTACTCCCTCCGTTCCAGTTTATGTGAACCTATTTTCTTTTTGGTCCGTTCCAAAAAGAATGAACCCTTTCTAAATTTGGTAACAATTTAGCTTAAACTTACAACTTTACCTTTAATGAGAAGCTTTTCTAACTACACAAATACCCTGGGCCCCATATGGACTTGTTTAGGACCACAAATTTCAAAAGTCTTTATTTTTTTCTTAAACTCCGTGCCCAGTCAAACAAGTTCACGTCAATTGAAACGGAGGGAGTATTGTTTTTCAAATAAAGCAATCTGAAAATATTTGGATTATCCTGATGTCTTCATTGTGTGGTTCATTGGTCTCCACAAGTTTTAGAATCTGCTATCATGGACCCTATTTCTCTCACTTTTCCAAAACGAAACCCCTTATGCCAATCAATAACACCGAGTTAGGGATTTTCTGCTCGAAGGACTTCCACTCATTTTAGTATGTTCCACATTTCGTTTCTTATTTCTTTAGTGTTCTTTTCATTAATTTGAGTTATTAGTTGCAATTTTTTTTTATGTTGAGTATTTATACTATTGTTTAGGAGTCATCGTTAGTGGATTTTGAGCATTTACTTGAAACCTTCTTTTATTAAGCCTAATAGTCATATTGAATATCCAGTTTAAGGTATAAGGAGTGGACTTAGTGGTCATGAGAGTGGAAGATGTAATTTGCTTTTAAATAAGAACCAAATTTAAGATGTTGCTTTCCTATTTCAATCCTCATTTGTTGGAATCAGGATATGGGAAGTTCTATAGAGCTCTGGTTAGACCTGCCATGTTGTATGGGACGAAGTACTGGCCGGTGAAGAACTCTCATGTTCAGAGAATGAAGGTTGCGGAGATGAGGATGCTCAGGTGGATGTGCGGGCTCACAAGGTTAGATAAGATTAAGAATGAAGTTATTCGGGAGAAGGTGGGGGTGGCCCCAGTGGATGAGAAGATGCGAGAGGCGAGGCTCAGGTGGTTCGGGCATGTGCGGAGGAGAAGCCCTGATGCCCCGGTGAGGAGTTGTGAGCGGCTGGCGGTGGTCGGCGTGAGTCGAGGTAGAGGGAGACCTAAGAGGTATTGGGGAGAGGTGATTAGGCAGGACATGACTAGGATGCGGATTTTCGAGGACATGACCCTTGATAGGAAAGTCTGGAGGTCTAGTATCAGGGTCGTAGGATAGGGGCTTCTAGGATTCTTCATTCTCCTTCCCTGGGGTGGGTGGGGTTTGGTAGGGCTCTCCATAGATGATTTGTGTATTGGATTGTGTCCCCTTATGGTACTCGCTGTTTGATATTATTGCATGTCATTTTATTTATGGTTCTTATGATTCTTTTTAGATAATTATTTATGTGATCTCTGCTGGAGTTACTAACGCCCTTGTGTTTTTGTTTTTGTTTTTCATTTCCTTCCCTGAGCCGAGGGTCGATTGGAAACAGCCTCTCTGCCCTTTCGGGTAGGGGTAAGGCCTGTCTACATATTACCTTCCCCAGACCCCATTTTGTGGGGCTATACTGGTTAGTTATTGTTGTTGTTGTATTTGTTGGAATCACTTCACTGTGGAATTCAAAAAAATATATCTTGCAAGGCAGCAACAAATGTGTCAATACAAAAGAAATAATTGATAATTTGACCACTCTTTTTCCTCTCTAGGTTATATTAGGTACAATCCTTGGCATCTATAAACAAATTCGTGGTCATTTGGTTAGAAACAGACCTGTGCCCTCTTGGATTGGGATTTCTAATGCTTTCGTTGGTTTAACACTAGCATTTGAGGACTTCTGACGACGTTCAAGGAACCCATGGACTGTTGGTGTTGGATTTCTGGCTCATTACTTCATCAAACCGCTTTAGGCTTTGCAATAACGATAATTTGAGCTGTGTAGAGGCAAATTGTAGAGGAAAAGCTATTTTCAAGGGTTTAGTTGGCCAAATTGAGGTAAGTATCTTGCCTAACCTTGTGTGGGGGACCTCCTCTTAGGAATTGAGTCTTCTATGCTAATTGTAGTCCATACATGCGAGGTGACGAGTGTGTGTTTGGACTTATTTGTGAAAAATTTGCCTATAGGGTTCTTAGATCCTTATGTGGAAAGTATCGTGTTATGATTGGGCTTCCTAGTTGCTTAAATTGTCCATATATGCTCCATATGACGTTGCTATTTTTCCCTAATTGTTACGTGTTACATTGACCCTAAATTCTCTTAATTGAAGTGATTGTCTTCCCTATTGTTTTGGTACTCTTGGTTGTGATTTCCTCTATGACTTCGTGCAAATAGGTTACATGTCCAATTGATGTGTTTGCCGGTGTAGTTATCACGTGCTTATTACACCTTGTTGTGTAGTGGAGGTTTCATTGTGAAGTTAATTATTGGCACAAGTTTGGTTATAGCTGGTTCCCTTGTCGGGACACATTTAATTTTTACTGTTGGTTCCCTTGCCGTGACGCGTTTATTCTTGTTATTATTCATTGCCGGGATATTGTTGTTTCCTTATTATTTCCTTGCCGGTATTCTTTTATAATTGATGATGAGAAAATGAAATAGGAGCGGGTGGTACGCCTACCATAAAATATAATGAAATGGGAGCGGGTGGTACGCCTACCACAAGATATAATAAAATGGGAGCGGGTGGTACGCCTACCACAAGATAAGTGAAATGGGAGCGGGTGGTACCCCTACCACAAGATAAGTGAAATGGGAGCGGGTGGTACCCCTACCACAAGATAAGTGAAATGGGAGCGGGTGGTACCCCTACCACAAGATAAGTGAAATGGGAGCGGGTGGTACCCCTACCACAAGATAAGTGAAATGGGAGCGGGTGGTACCCCTACCACAAGATAAGTGAAATGGGAGCGGGTGGTACCCCTACCACAAGATAAGTGAAATGGGAGCGGGTGGTACCCCTACCACAAGATAAGTGAAATGGGAGCGGGTGGTACCCCTACCACAAGATAAGTGAAATGGGAGCGGGTGGTACCCCTACCACAAGATAAGTGAAATGGGAGCGGGTGGTACCCCTACCACAAGATAAGTGAAATGGGAGCGGGTGGTACCCCTACCACAAGATAAGTGAAATGGGAGCGGGTGGTACCCCTACCACAAGATAAGTGAAATGGGAGCGGGTGGTACCCCTACCACAAGATAAGTGAAATGGGAGCGGGTGGTACGCCTACCACAAGATATAATAAAATGGGAGCGGGTGGTACGCCTACCACAAGATATAATGAAATGGGAGCCGGTGGTATGCTTACCACAAGATATAATAAAATGGGAGCGGGTGGTACGCCTACCACAAGATAAGTGAAATGGGAGCGGGTGACACGCCTGCCACGAGATAAATAACATCAAAGTAAAATTTTGTGTTTGGTATTCTTATCCTTGTTAGTGATTGGATTTTTGGTATCGTGCACCTTCGGTTTGCTATGTTTAGTTGTTGTTGTTGTCAATTCAAATATTTAAACTGTTTAATTCTATCATTGCTATGATCCTTTGTGTTAGAACCCACAATGTTTTCAATACCTCACCGTATTTATATATATTTATTTATACGTTCCAATGCTTCAGACTTCAATAATTGTTACATCCTTAATTCAATTAGTTTTTCAATTATATCCCTTTGAACCGTCTTAGGTTGTATTTTACTTAAAAAAGGAATTTCTACAAAGTTTTAAGCTTTCAACTCCCCTATTAAAAGTAATAGTTCTTCCGGTATTGTATTTTAAATTTAAAGAGGTATTTTCTTACGTGAATAATTTCTAAAAATAACTTCATCTTTTCTCGCCGATTTTTTCAAACTTATTTAGAAATTTAAATTTAATTTATATTATGTAAATAGGATTTCTTGAACATCTTAAGTACATTTGTAAGGACATTTGGTATTGTATATCATGAGGTTTTTGTTGTTAAGAGTGTATGGAAAATATGTGGGTACGAGGTGCCATATGTGCTGAAAGTTCGAAAGTTGAGATTATGATATGAGAAATCGAGGATAGAAATGGTCGCGATGGTGTATTTAACTTGATGGGATTGATTGAGTGACATTGTTTTCTTTAGTTGGATACATTCTTATTTGTCTTTGTCTCTGCTATATCAATGATGAATTGTTTGGTTTATTTGATTTACGTGATTTTCGTTTGTTATTATCCGCGTTCTCCCTTTATTGTTTATGCTGTTTGTACTTGAATTTTCTCTCCATAGTTGATATTACTTCGTTATCTTTATCTTGATGTTTATTATAATATTCTGTTAATTTTAATCGACCAGTAGTGTCTTGACTGTTCCTCATCACTACCCCACCAAGGTTAGTCTTGATACTTACTGGGTACCGCCATGGTGTGCTCATACTACACTTCTGTATATTCTTTTTGTGTACAGATCCAGGTATTGATCGATAGTAGCTGTGCAGGTCGTCGCAGTGGAGACTCGCGGTAACCTGCTGCTGCGTTCGCAGTTCTCGGAGTTACCTTCATTTGTAATTACTTCTATTTGCTTTATTGTTTCGGGGCAGAGATGTATTATTTTGTATAATTACTCTTAGATGAGTTTGTGACTTGTACCACCGGTTTTGGAAAATTTAAAAATTATTCAGAGTAATGTAATTTAAAGTAGTAAGCATAGATGATATTTTAATTTATGTTAGGCTTACCTAGTTTAGAGACTTGGTGCCATCACGACTCTTTCAAAGGGATATTTGGGTCGTGACATCGATCTATGATAGTCTCGAGGTATGATAACAGGAATAGCAAGCAACTATGATGAATAGTAAAATGAAATGGCAAGAAAGTAATGAGCATATATTTTCTTATTAGTGAACAGTGATAATTATAAATGAAAGGGGTTCCCCCTTTATATAATAGAGGAGCTCTAAATAAGGTGCACTTCTAATTATAATCGGAAATCCTATTTGACAACTGTCTAATCGCCGAAGGCCAATCCTCCGGGATTCACGCCGTGATCTTCGGTCCGTTGCGAATATCTCGCTCTTTTCGTTACTGAGTCATACCAGCATCATCTCGAAGCACGCCTTCTTCTGACCTCGGTAAGTGTTATCGACCTCGATCTTGGAAAGGAACTTGGACCCCTAGCTCGACGTCCTAGTCTTCCGACGTGATATCACTTTTTCTATTGAGGGACGAAATCGGATAGCCCCGATTTCCACAGTATACAAACTAACAATTCAACCATTCTCTGCAAATGATTTTCTCGTTGTAAATCAGAATAGTATTGAAGTTAATTACTTAAGTAATGAGTGATGTTTTATTTTATTTAAATTGAATTTAATTTATATATACTTTTATAGTGTAGAAAAATTTACTCTATAAATGTTATGTAACCTATCTTAACATGTTATTTTGTTAAATTATGAAAGTATATGCCTTGTTAATTACCTTCTAAATGGCTAATTGGTTTAAATTTCTTGCAAGACCTTCACAATGCAAATCAAGATTTAAGACAATGGTGATAGGGGTGTCATTCTTTATTTTTCCAAGGAAGTCACTACCAAACTTGTTCTTCTAGGAATCCTTCTCCTTTTCTCCTCCTTATTTGCTTTTGCTTCTTTTGTATGTTTTTCCAAAACCAAAAGGAAAAAACAAATCTGAGTATTATGAACCAAATGGAAACAAACTAAAATTTTGAGAAAGAGTTTAGAAAGTTTTGGAGACAGACATGTTATATTTAAAGAATTATAAGTATTGAAAAAGAATTAGATTAAGACAAAGAAAAGCAGAAAAGATTTTTGTGCATTTACATTAGCTTGTTCAAAAAACAAAGATAGAATATCAAAACTTTGTTCATTTCTTTGGTATCGTTATTCTTCGGCACTCTATAGTCTTTGACATAGAAATAACCCAACCATAATAAGTAGGTAGAATGAAGTTGTTGCAAGAATAAGTCGCTCCAGTTCCTTCATAAAATTTTCAAGAACTTCCTTAGATCTTGCTTCGGCCCTTCCACTGCCATCAGAAACCATAATCTTGGTGTACATAATCATGCCTCAGCCACCTAAATCAATTGCACATCAGTTTTGAAAATTATTTATTAATGATATAAACAGTAACTTTCTACCATTACAATCTTATCGATTCAACTCCCCTCCATTTTCTAGTCTCTCTACTCCAAGTTCCTATTTGGATTGGAGACACTTAACATGATTAAAAATCAATGGATAAGATTTAATTGAATAAAATAAAGTCCTAACCATAGTTAAATTATTCAATTACTTCTTTTATTCATTTTACGATAGTATCTTTTGTAATCCCACTATTATAGCTAACATTATCTAAGATTCCTTCTCTCTCTTTCTTATAGTGATTTTCTTTCTGTGAGTTAATTGATTTTATCAATTCTACAAAACCTTTCATTTTTATTAAAAATAAAAAGTATTAGAAGTAAGTTCCAATTTTGATTATAATTAAAGAACGATACACATATAAGAAGTAAGCTCCAATCTTGCACCAATTTCAGTTCAAACTTTTTTCAACTTTAGACGTGTAAAAGCATCAGCATTGCCAAAAAAGTATACCGAAAGTATCATAATTTTTTTTTCTTTTGACCAAGATTTTCACTTAGGAGCCAAACATGTTCTTCACGCAATCAAAATGTACCAAGATTTTAGGAAACCCACATAAATCCTTAATATCGGAACTTACATTTAATATTTTTTAATGAGAATGGAAGATTTTGTAGAATTGAAAAACAAAATTAATTTACAGAAGAAAAAAATTATTACAAGAAAGAGAGAAGGAATACCAAATAATGTGTAGCTATAATTATGGGATTGCAAAAGATATTATTTGACAATAAATAAAAGAATGAATTAAAAATTTTAACTATGGTTAGAGCTTTATTTTATTCAATTAAGTCTCATCCATTGATTTTTAACTATGCTAAGTGTCAATCCAAGTAGGAACTTTTACAAGATTTTCGTGATATACATGCTATGTATATCAATATGATATCCCATATTGATATACAACACATATATTACGTTATACCATATATATTAGGGTATATTAAGTCAAAGATTTTCATGAATATACAAAAATATACATGTGATATATGGATATACATGAACTTTACACATATACAAAATCACCATAACTACCAAAATCTAACTCAAACCACACAAGATCTTCTCCAGATAAGTTCAAATTTCAGATTTAGCTTTCGGAAGATGCTTCCAAGCTATTGCAACAGCAACCATTCTATTTAGCAACACTTTGTGGATTTTTACTTTTAAAACTCAACCTTCAATGATGGAGTTTTCAATTTTTCTTATCCATTTTGAACAAGTAATTTTTCCAAGAAAAAGGGATATACTAAAGTCATATTCACTAGTTCTTTCTCGGCTAAGAAATTCTATCCAAAAAAATGCACCCTTATAGATTATAAGAAGAAAATAGCGATATTGGAGTAGTAAGAAACAATGAAGAAGGCATAACAAAGTAAAAATTGCACGGGCGCCTTATTTGATCGCCCCCGTTAAACCTATAGCCATTTTTTTAAAAGTTTTAACTTGTACTCACTTTTTAAATAACTTCAGCCCATTTCTCCTCCTCCTTCTCCTTCAGCCCATTTCTTCTTCTTCTTCTTCTTCTTCTTCTTCTTTCTTCTGTTGTTGTTGGTGCTGCTATGAAACATCAGTTCATAGAATGATTGCCATAAATATATTTATCATATTATTTAAAAATAAAGTATAAATAATTATGTAAGTTATAGACAATAATTTGTGAATATTTTCACATACGTAAGTTAGTAGACAATGATAATTATGTTCTTTTCGCATTTATTGTTTCCAAAATTTATGATTTAGATACTGTTGCCAATCTGAGTATTTATCTATTATGTTAGAAAGCCTTTTCAAAAACTTTAGTTTATATAGCGCAGAAGTTTTTACAAATGAACTAAATAACTTCAGCATCTTCTGCTGAAGTTTTTCAAAAAAGCTTTATGACAGAACTAATGAATCCAGGACAAAAAAAACTTCAGCTTTTAGTGCTGAAGTTTTTACAATTGAACTAAATAATTTCAGCAGCTTCTGCTGAAGTTTTTGAAAATGCTTATCCAGGACAAAAAAACTTCTGCTTATTTAGTGTGATGACCCAAAAGGTCATCACTTCTTTTTAAATTAAATTCTGTGTTTTCGAGACCTTGAAAACCTCATTTAGAGTTATCTCGATTTGCGTGTACATTCCGAGCGCATAGCCGAAAAGTTTAAAAATGAAAATCTATGAAAAATGATAAAATTTGACTAAAAAATGAATTAATTTAATTTCGGTCAATATTTTAAATAAATGGACACGGACCCGTGAATTGATGGTCCCGGAGGATCCGTAGGAAAATACGAACTTGGGCGTATGCCCGAAATCGAATTTCGAGGTGCCAAGCTCGAGAAATAAATTTTTAAAGAAATTATTTTCTGAAATTGTTTAAATTAATTTAAAATAAAATTTGATTAGAACATGATGGTATCAGGCCCGTATTTTGGTTCCGGCACCCGGTACAGGTCTTATATATGATTTAAGATGATTCTGTAAAATTTGGTGAGAAACGGATGTTATTTGACGTGATTCAGACCTAAATTGCAAAAATTAATATTTTATAAAGTTTGAGAAACAATTCTGTGATTTTGAGGTTTAATTCGTTGTTATTGAGGTTATTTTGGCGATTTGATCGCAGGATAAGTTTGTATGATGCCATTAAGTTAGTACGTATATTTGGTTAGGAGACCCGAGGGCTCGGGTGTGTTTCGGATGTGTTTCGGACTTAAGAAA
Organism: Nicotiana glauca; assembly: GCA_026770625.1. Taxonomy (NCBI): domain Eukaryota; kingdom Viridiplantae; phylum Streptophyta; class Magnoliopsida; order Solanales; family Solanaceae; genus Nicotiana; species Nicotiana glauca. The sequence goes on from MU754366.1 coordinate 60,111, forward strand.
AATTGCAGGTTTTCAGTTGTTGGCTTTTGATATTTCCTTCTTCGTGTTGGCGGGAGAACCCTCGCGAACGCGATGCATTAAATTTTGATGAAGGAAATTCCTTCTACGCGAACGCGTAGCACAGGTCGTGAATGCGAGGCATTGGGGGGTTAACCCTTCGCGAACACGATCCTGGCCACGCGAACACGAACGCCAAATGAGCCTGGGCAGGGGTGGGGCATTTGTTCTACGCGAATTCGACCCTTTGGACGCGAACGCGAGGGCTTGAGGAGTTTACTCTCTGCAAACACGAGCCTAATGTCATGAACGCGAAGTTCTTTAGGCCTAACTCATCGATGAGCCTATCGCGAGCGCGAAGGGCAATTTCGCCCAGTTATATTTAAGTCCCAAAAATAGAACACTTGGGTAAGTAATTTTTAACTTGTTATCTTCCATTTTTATCAACACCCATTAGATTTCTAGGTCTAAATCATGAGATTAAGGGTATAAAATTAGGGATTTGGGTAGAGTTAGGGCTTTTTGATTAATTATGATTTAGACATCATTTTGGGGTCAAATTCTGGAAAGAATTATATATTTGGACTCGTGGGTGAATGGAGGATCGAATTTTGGTTCGAACCTCGTATTTTGACCAAGCGGGTCCGGGGTCGATTTTTGGATTTTTGGAAAGAATGATTAGAAAGCTGTAATTTAGCATTGGAATTGAATTGTTTAGCGTTTATTGACATTATGGAGTCAATTATGTATATATACAATTTATTTGGAGCTAAATTCAAAAGGGAAAGCGGTGTTGAGACTTGAGTTGGCCGTGGAGGTTCGAGGTAAGTGTTTGGTCTAACCTTAGCTTGAGGGATTAGGAGTTTTGTCCTATTTGCTATTTGTTTCTTTTTGAGTACGACATATAGGCATGGTGACGAGTATATATACATTGGTGTCGAGCATGACCGTGGGTCTTATATTGTGATTTCCATGATTTCGTTGTATTATTTATGCCTTGGTGAAAATTTCTATTTGTTGTGTAAAGTTGTGGAAAGAATTGTGACTTATGAACATCGAGGAGCGTTGGCTCTAGTTGTATAACGAATTATGACAGTATAAGTGATAGTTGAAACTCTAGAGCATTGGTTTGAGTTGTGAAGTAAAAGTGATAAAGGGAAGAGATCATTATGTTGCCCCCTTGCCGGGCTATTGTTGAGTTGTGATTCCCTTCTATTGTGTTCTTAATTGATATTACGGATGTTTAGGTTGATAATTCTTTGTGTTAGGTGTTGTGACAAGTTTAGTTATAGCTGACGTAGGTGATGTAACAAGTTTAGTATAGCGAAGATAGTTAGGTGTTGTAACAAGTTTGGTTATAGCTGGGTAGTTAGGTGTCGTAACAAATTTGGTTATAGCTGAGATAGTTAGATGTTGTAACAAGTTTGGTTATAGCTGTTTCTCCCTTACAGGGATATTGTTGAAATATCATTGTTGCCTTGCCAGGATGTTTGTTGATAATATTGTTTCCCTTGCTGGGATTCCTTATGATTATTGTTGGCTTGTACATAGGAGCGGGTGGTACGCCTACCACAAGATATACTGAAATGGGAGTGGGTGGTACGCCTACCACAAGATATAAGAAAATGAGAGTGGGTGGTACGCCTACCACAAGATATACTGAAATGGGAACGGGTGGTATGCCTACCATGAGATATAATAAAATGGGGGCGAGTAGTATGCCTACCACGAGATATAATTAAATGGGAGCGGATGGTACACCTACCACGAGATATAATGAAATGAGAGTAGGTGGTACGCCTACCAAGAGGTATAATGAAATGGAAGCGGGTGGTACACCTACCATGAGGTATAATGAAATGGGAGCGGGTGGCATGCCTACCACGAGATACAGGAAATGGGATCGGGTTGCATGCCTGCAACAAGATGTGAAAAGAAAGTGAAATCTGCCTTTGTTTTCCTTATTCTTGTTAGTGGTTGGATTGTGATTCCTTTATAGTTTTCTTGATATTCTGCTTTTACCTGACATTCCCCGAAGCATGTTTCCCCCTCCCATCCTTACTTGTTTATTTCTGCTTTATTTTTCGTCGTATTTTATATAATTGCACAGGTTTATTTGGTGGTCTGGTCCTAGCCTCATCACTACTTCGCCGAGGTTAGGCTAGGTACTTACCAGCATATGGGGTCTGTTGTGCTGATACTACACTCTGCACTCTTTTGTATAAACCTCAGTGTTGTAGACTTTGGACCGCAGTGAGATTGCTGATTCTTGATCATCAGGCAACCCAAGGTAGTCCTGCATGGGTCCGCAGGCCTTGGCGTCTCCTTCTATCTACTATTCATGTTTCTGTCATGCATTTCTAGAAAGAGTGTTGTATTTATTTCTTCAGGCCCTTTATTTGTAGTATTCTTAGACCGTATGTGAAACCGTGACACCAATTCTAGGTAGTCGAAACTCAAAGAATTGTACTGGGTATTTATGTTCAGATAATTGTTGTTTTTCTTATGCTTATGTTAACTTCTGCCGTTTTAATGCTATTACTTTGAAATTGTTAATGAATATAAAATGGGTAGAAGGTAAGTTATGTTATTAATTGGCTAGCCTAGATCGCATTCGTAGGCGCCATCATGACTCCGAGGGTGGGAAATCCGGGTCGTAATAAGTTAGTATCAGAGCTCTAGGTTAAACGGGTCTCACAGTTCATAGACAAGCTTAGTAGAGTCTTAGGGATCGGTACGGGGAAGTTTGTATTTATCCCCCAGAGCTACAAAGTTAGGAAAGACTTCACATTTATTCTTTCTTATCATGCGGTTTGGTTTCTCAATGCTGATTGAAACCTCTACTCTTGTCCTTTCACATATGGTGAGGTCACATACCGCTTCTTCAGCTGAGCAATAACACATACCGGTAATTGATCAGCTACATCTTCGGAGGCCTTGTAGAGGTTGGATAAGTTTCACCAAGCTCTTCACTACTACTTTCAGTAGTGCATCTTCTGAGGAACCCCAAGATTGTCTAGATAGTTGTCATGAGGTTCTCAAGAACATGGGGATCGTGGAGACAATGGGGTCGATTTTTCCACTTTTTGCTTGTCTGGATCCGCCAAGACCAGTTGGAGAGATTATTGATTGGCTATACTAGTTAGGTCATCAGCTTTGTCTTGAGAACTGTTCACGCAGCTATTTCTGGAGAAGTTTCTCCCCATCACTCAGAGAGAGGTCTATCGGGGGCAGTTTGAGTGTTTCCAGCAGGGTTCTATTACTGTTATTCAGTACGAGATTAGATTTATTGACTAGGCTCGTCATGCTCGTATCGTACTTCCCATTGTAAAAGAGAGTGAGGAGGTTTATTGAGGGACTCATCCTGCCGCTCAGTTAGCTATAGGTGGAGGTAGAGGTATTAGAGGTAGAGGTAGAGGTATTATAGGTGGAGGTAGAGATGCTAGAGGTGGAGGTAAATGTATTAGAGGTGGAGGCGCAGGTACTATTCTGGTTTGTGGTAGTGAAGCTTCAATCTTATTTTGTGCCATATCTGGTCATGCCTAGTGATTTTTTGAGTGACCCTGTTTATATGTCTATGCCGTTGGGTGATTCTATTGTAGTGGATCGTGTCCATTATTCATGTATAGTAGTTATTAGAGGTCTGGAGACTCGAGTAGATTTGCTTCTTCTGAACATGGATGATTTCAGTGTCATATTAGGGATGGACTAGTTATCACCTTACCATGCTATCTTGGTCTATCATGCCAAGACTGTGACCTTAGCTTTGCCGGGTTCGCCTTGTTAAGAGTCGAGGGGGACCCCTGGTTATTCTACCCGTAGTATTATCTCTTATGTGAAGGCTCGGCATATGGTCGAGAAGGGGTGTTTGGCCTATTTGGCCTATGTTTGTGATTCTAGTGTTGAGGTTCCCTCTATTGATTCTGTGCCCGTTGTTCGTGAGTTTCCTGAGGTATTCCTTTTAGACCTACCGGGTATGCCTCCCGATAGGGATATTGACTTTTGCATTGATTTGGCTTCGGGCACTCACCCTATTTCTATCCCGCCGTATCATATGGACCCGCCTGAGTCGAAAGAGTTGAAGGATCAATTGCAATACTTGCTTGAGAAGGGTTTCATCAGACCCAATGTTTTACCTTGAGGTGCACCGGTGTTGTTGGTTAAAAAAAAGAAGATGGTTTAATGAGAATGTATATTGATTACCGGATATTGAACAAGGTTGCAATCAAGAATAAGTATCTGCTGCCGATGATTGGTGATTTGTTCGATCAGCTTCATGGTGCCAAGGTATTTTCAAAGATTGACTTGAGATCTGGCTACCATCAGTTGAGTATTAGGGCATCCGATGTCCCTAAGATAGCTTTCCGCACTCAGTACGAGCATTATGAGTTCTTGGTGATGTCATTCGGGTTGACAAATGCCCCAACATCTTTTATGGATTTGATGAACCGAGTGTTCAGACCTTATTTGGATCCATTCGTGATAGTCTTCATTGATGATATTTTGATATATTCCCGTAGCCAGGAGGAGCACGAGCAGCATCTTAGAGTGGTTCTTCAGACTCTAAGAGATAGTCAGTTATATGCTAAGTTCTCTAAGTGTGAGTTCTGGTTGAGTTCAGTTGCATTTCTGGGTCATGTTGTGTCAACAGAGGGTATTCAGGTGGGCCCGAAGAAGATTGAGGTAGTCAATAATTAGCCTAGACCAGCATCAGCTACAGAGACACGGAGTTTCTTAGGATTGGCAGGCTACTATCGTCGGCTCGTGGAGGGGTTTTCATCTACTGCCGCCCGATGACCAGGTTGACTAGAAGGGTGCCCAGTTCAGATGGTCGGATAAGTGTGAGGTGAGCTTTCAGAAGCTCAAGACAGCTTTGACTACGGCACATGTTTTCGTTTTGCCCACAGGTTTAGGGCCTTGTACAGTTTATTGTGATGCATCTCATATTGGACTTGGTGCAGTGTTGATGCAGGATGGCAAAGTCATTGCCTATGCTTCGGGTAGTTGAAGGTTCATGAGAAGAACTATCCGGTTCATGATTTGGAGTTGGCAGCCATTGTTCACCTGTTGAAGATTTGGGGGCATTATCTGTATGGCGTGGCATGCGAGGTGTTCACGATTCACAAGAGTCCTCAGTATTTGTTCGAGCAAAAGGAGTTGAGTTTGAGGCAGAGGAGGTGGTTAGAGTTGTTGAAGGATTATGATGTCACCATCTTATATCATCCGGGAAAGGCCAATGTGGTGGCTGATGCCTTGAGTAGGAAGTTAGCCTGTATGGGCAATTTAGCTTATATTTCGGTCGGTGAGAGACCGCTTGATTTGGATGTTCAGGCTTTGGCCAATCAGTTTGTAAGGCTGGATATTTCTGAGCCCAGCCGTGTGTTAGCTTTCACAGTCGCTCGTCCTTCATTATTGGAGCGTATCAGAGATCGGCAGTATGATGATCCCCATTTGTGTGTCCTTGGAGACACGGTGCAACACGGAGGTGCCAAGCAGAATACCTTGGGTGATGATGGAGTTTTGAGATTGCAGTGTCGAGTTTGAGAGCCTAATGCGGATGGACTCCGAGAGTTTATTTTATCTGGATCTGCGCAGCATTATTGATGGAGGAGAATAAAGAAGGATATTATTGCGTATGTTGCTCGGTGCTTGAGTTGTCAGCAGGTTCAGTACGACCATCAGAGGCTTGGTGGTTTATTTTAGAGGATTGAGCTTCCCGAGTGGAATTGGGAGCGGATCACTATGGATTTCATTGTTGGTCTTCCGTAAACTTGGAAGAAGTTCGACGCAGTATGGGTAATTATTGATATACTGACCAAGTCAGCACATTTCATTCCTGTGGAAGTCTCGTATTCTTCTGAGAGGTTAGCTGAGATCTATATCTGGAGATTGTTCGCCTTCATGGGGTGCCCATATCTATCATTTCGGACCGAGGTACGCAGTTTACCTCGCATTTCTGGAGAGCAATTTAGTGAGAGTTGGGCACTCGGGTTGAGTTGAGCACAGCGTTTTATCCTCAGATGGACGGCGGTCTGAGCAGACCATTCAGATTTTAGAGGATATGCTCCGAGCTTGTGTCATTGACTTTGGAGGCTCATGGGATCAATTTTTACCTTTAGCAGATTTTGCCTACAACAACAGCCCGAGTATCCAGATGGCTCTTTATGAGGCCTTGTATGGTAGGCGGAGTCGGTCGTCGGTTGGATGGTTTGAGCCGGGAGAGGCTCGGTTGTTGGGTACGGATTTGGTTCAGGATGCCTTGGACAAGGTCAGGATCGTTCAGGAGGCTTCGTTCAGCTCAGTCTAGGCAAAAGAGTTATGCTGATCGCAAGGTTCAAGATTTGGCTTTCATGGTCAGTGTGCGGGTATTGCTTCGAGTGTCGCCTATGATGGGTGTGATGAGATTTGTGAAGAAGGGTAAGCTTAGCCCTAGGTTCATTGGCCTGTTTGAGACTCTTGATCGAGTGGGAGAGGTGGCTTATAGACTTGCATTGCTGCCGAGCTTATCAGCCGTGCATCCAGTGTTTCATGTATCCGTGCTTCCGAGGTATCACGGCAATCCCTTCCACTTGTTAGATTTCAGAACTGTCCAGTTGGACAAGGACTTGTCTTATGAGGAGGAGCCGATGGCTATCCTAGACCGGCAAGTTCGTCAGTTGAGGTTGAAGATTTTTCCCTCTGTTCGTGTTCAATGGAGAGGTCAACCTGCTGAGGCATCGACCTGGGAGCCCGAGTCTGATATGCAGAGCCATTAACCCTATCTTTTCCCGAACTCAGGTACTTCCTTCTTATGTCCGGTTCGAGGACGAACGGTTATTTTAGAGGTGGAGAATATGATGACCCAAAAGGTCATCACTTGTTTTTAAATTAAATTCTCTGTTTCTGAGGCCTTGAAAACCTCATTTAGAGTCACCTCGATTTGTGTGCATAGTCCGGACACGTAGTCAGAAAGCTTAAATATGAAAATCTGTGAAAAATGATAAAATTTAACTAATAAATAAATTAATTTGACTTCAGTCAACATTTTGAGTAAACGGACCCGGACCCATGAATTGATGGTCTCGGAGGGTCCGTAGGAAAATACAGGACTTGGGTGTATGCCCAGAATCGAATTCCGAGGTCTCAAGCCTGAAAAATGAGTTTTTAAAGAAAATTATTTTCTGAAATTATTTAATGTAATTTGAAATGAAATTTGATTAGAACATGATGGTATCGGGACTGTATTTTGGTTCCGGGGCCCGGTACAGGTCTTATATATGATTTAAGATGATTTTGTGAAATTTGGTGACAAACGGATGTCATTTGACGTGATTCAGACCTAAATTGCAAAAATTGATGTTTTATGAAGTTTGAGAAAAATTCTTTGATTTTGAGGTTTAATTCGTTTTTATTGAGGTTATTTTGGCGATTTGATCGCACGTATAAGTTTGTATGATGTTATTGAGTTAGTACGCATATTTGGTTAGGAGCCCCGAGGACTCGGGTGTGTTTCGGATGGTTTCAGACTTAAGAAAAATTGCAGGTTTTCAACTGTTAGGTTTCTGATGTTTCCTTCTTCGCGTTCGCGGGAGAACATTCGTGAAAGCGATGCATTAAATTTTGATGAAAGAAATTCCTTCTACTCAAACGCGTAGCACAGGTCGCGAACGTGAGGCATTGAGGGGTTAAGCCTTCGCGAACACGATCCTGGCCACGCGAACACGAAGGCCAAATGAGCCTGGGCAGGGGTGGGCATTTGTTACGCGAACGCGACCCTCTGGACGCGAACGCGAGGGCTCGAGGAGTTAACTCTCCATGAACGCGAGCCCAGTGTCGTGAACACGAAGGTCTTCAGGCTTGACTCATCGCGAACGTGATGAGCCTGTCGCGAATGCGAAGGGCAATTTTGCCCAGTTATTTTTAAGTCCCACAAACAGAACACTCACGGGATTTTCATAAAATTTTATAAACCTCTTCTTCTCCAAAGCTTTAGACAAATTTTGAAGCATTCCTCAAGATAATCTCTTGGGTAAGTAATTTTTAACTTGTTGTCTTCCATTTTTATCAACACCCACTAGATTTTTAGGCTAAAACATGAGATTAAGGGTAGAAAATTAGGAATTTGGGTAGAGTTAGGGCTTTTTAATTAATTGTGATTTAGACCTCATTTTGGGGTTAAATTCTCGAAATTATTATATATTTGGGCTTGTGGGAGAATGGGGGATCGGATTTTGGTTCGAACCTCTTTTTTTGACCAAGCGGGCCCATGGTCGATTTTTGGATTTTTGGGAAGAATGATTAGAAAGCTATAATTTGGCATTGGAATTGAATTGTTTAGCGTTTATTAACGTTATGAAGTCGATTATGTATAGATACAATTGATTTGGAGCTAAATTCAAAAGGGAAAGTGGTGTTGAGGCTTGAGTTGGCCGTGGAAGTTCGAGGTAAGCGTTTGGTCTAACCTTAGCTTGAGGGATTAGTAATTTTGTTCTATTTGCTATTTGTTTCTTGTTGAGTACGACGTATAGGCATGGTGACGAGTATCTATGTGTTGGTATCGAGCATGACCGTAGGTCTTATATTGTGATTTCGATGATTTTGTTGTATTATTCATGCCTTGGTGAAAATTTTTATTTGTTGTGTAAAGTTGTGGAAAGAATTGTGACTTATGAACATTGAGGAGCATTGGCTCCAGTTCTATAACAAATTGTGACAATATAAGTGATAATTGAAACTCTAGAGCATTGGTTCGAGTTGTGAAGTAAAAGTGAGAAAGGGAAGAGATCATTATGTTGCCCCCTTGCCAGGCTATTGTTGAGTTGTGATTCCCTTGTATTGTGTTCTGAATTGATATTATGGATGCTTATGTTGATAATTCTTTGTGTTAGGTGTTTTGACAAGTTTAGTTATAGCTGAGGTAGTTAGCTGTTGTAACAAGTTTAGCATAGTGGATATAGTTAGGTGTTGTAACAAGTTTGGTTATAGCTGGTGTCACACCTCCCTTTTTACACACCACCCCGAAGGGTGTATAAGGGAGTTTTTTCAATTAAAGTGACAATCAAAACAGGATTATTTATTTACGAAATTTGGAGTCGCCACTTGGGATAATTTATTTGGTGTCCCAAGCCACCGGTTTATTTTAAATTCCAAATCGAGGAAATTCGACTTTCCTTTTGAAGTCTGTGAACCAGAAATTCTGAATAAGAAATTTTGTTAACCCGAGGGAAGGTGTTAGGCACCACCGGATTTTGTGGTTCTAGCACGGTCGCTTAAACTATTATAATTGGCTTATTATCTTATTTTAATATATGTTTTAGCCTATGTTATAATTTTAAATTATTAACCGCTTTAATTAATTTTAGGAAGATTTAACGTCGTTTAAAATATGTCTTTGGATCGCGTCACATGAAATGCACCCGCAATCCGAAACGCATTTTATTCAGCGTTGTGAGATTTAGAGTTGGGTCACATGAAATGCACACCTGAGTTTAGGAAGGTAATATTATTAAAATAACGCGCCTAAAGCAACTGCGCATTTTTAACTTTGCGAGGGCCATGGAAATTTGCTAAATGACACACCTCGAATTCTAAAGATTTTAAAATAATTTAGTGAGGGCGATGCATTTAAGATTTTATTTGGCACGGCGCACCTCTATTTCGATTTTAAAAGGTGTTCAAACTAAAGCTCGAAGAGCCATAGACTATTTGGTTATCTAGTATGGCTCACCTCCATCTAGATAAAAGATGAATTATTTAAAGGCTACTAGAAGTGTGACTAACCCAAACGTTAAAGTCCTAGTAAATCAACACCAATGTACAATTTACTCCAGCAGCTTGGCCTGAAAGCGAGGCCCAATGCCAAATTTCAAAGCTACTAAATTCTGACTGCACCCCAACACGTGAATTGGGCCATAGAAATCTAACGTGAGGCCAGCCCAGCGAATTTTAATCCACGATTAAGTCCCTTTACAATACCATACAGGCCTTGAGTTGATCAGTCGTTAGCCATAGACTGAAATAACACACATGACCCATTTGGGTTCGAACCTAAGATATGTGTATATATTGCCATTTGGTTTCCAGATTTGTAATTGTTTTAAAACATGGAATAGTAGATGATCAACTTAATCAAATACTCCCAAATCAAGCACTCATTGGTTTGTTATGCTTAACATCAATCTGTTAACTAACTTTGCAAAACAACCATGAGACTCCAACATTAGCTTAATCCATAAGAAACAGTAGTAGAGCTTTATGAAGTGACATAATGAGTAAACATGCAAACACACTTAGTTTGATTTTAGACTTGTGCTACAATGAACCATACTCTTCTGCTTCTAACTTTATAACGAAGACTTTACATCCCTTGACAAAACAAACCTCATTCTTATACAAATATGTGGATCCAATTATATTAAGTATCAATAGCTTTGCAACAAAAGAATAACCATCATAAAACCTCACTTTCAAGAACAGGTCATTGCCCTTTTAATTGAATGCACTCTAATTCTTAAAATTAAAATGATAAGCTAGAGATCAAAACAACAAAGCTTAACCACATAATTGAATATATGCATAACGAACGTGTGAATGGCTTAAATAGCAGTTCATATACACAGTCTCTCACATGTTCTGAACTACTTGCCAACCAAACTATCAGACCATAAATTTTCCAACAAGACAAGAGGCAGCATGAATTTCCTAAGAAATACTACTGCTATATTAAGATGAACAGACCAGGCTAGATACTATTACACTACATTACTGACTTTAGATATCCTAAGCAAATAATTAACATTGAGGATTAAAGAAAATAGTCATTCATTCATGAAATCTTCAGGCAATTACAGCTTTCATACTTGCATCTCATCTCCTATAGAATTATGGAATATATGGAAATCGAACAAGAAAACAAAGAGATGTGAAGTCAAAGGCCAAAAGTAGGGGATCAGCAACAGGATAGCAGCCACAAACACCAGCAGAAAGTAGCTCAACCAGATCAAGTTCAAAAATAACAAAAAGGGCAACCTCACTCGAGCCAATACCAAAGCAACCCTCAAAACCAAAAAACCCAAGCAACCAATTTCAATCTATTTGAGCTATACTCCCTAGAAAACCTTTTCAAGAAGTAGAGAACTTAAGAAATCACTAGAGTATTTCAATGAAACAGTGATTTTTGCTTTAGTTTCAGCCATTTCCTTTTCTGCATTTTTCAGCTCTTAAATCTCTCCTTTTCTGTATGGATATGGCACCAAATATAGGTTCCAAAGATGCCATGTGCTGGAAGGAATATTCCTCAGCCACAAAAGGCATATTCCAAACAAAAATGGCCAACTAGTTTTTTCCCATTGATTTCAATACTTTGTACTAACCAAATGAGGCTAGCTGCCCCTACTTCTAGAGTATTATGATATTTTCAAAATAGAAAAACCCTAAATTACCCTTTTGAAACCTATTTATTACAGCTTCTACCCATATTCACTTAGGCCCCTAAGATTTCTAATAGTTGGCAAATCAGGACTAACATCCTGGGGCCAAATTCAGTACAACCAAAAAGATCAAAGAAGGGGTTATTTGAGCAAATAACTTAAAACAAAAGGTGAACTTAATGAACAGACCCTGAAATATAAAACGAATTCAAGAGAAATTAATTACACCTAATTCGAAACAGAACACGAAACAAGCAAGGATAAAGGCCCTGAAACTAATATCATCAAGAATTTCAAAAAGGAAATTTATTTAAATCTACTTCTAGTTTTGAAAATGACAAGTAAAGACAAAGGAAGAAAGATTAAACATGCATCCTACATTAAAGAAACATAACTCGGTCTCAAATAAACCAACCTAATTATCGAACTATTTTTTAATTAAAATAATTAACTAATTGAACTAATTCAAACAAACCAAAATAAAAAATTTGATATCTAAATGATGCAAAATAAAATAATTAACTAAATAAAGGCAAAGAAGAAGCAGACACGACCTGATTTTGGCCAGGAAAACTTGAACAAACAGAGCGGATCAAAGGACGATGGAATTTGACAAAGTTGGCCGGTCAGTGTATGACTTGGTCGGAGTCTAATGATCTCAAATTAAGCCAAAACTAATGCTAATCGATTGTTCTTGTCAAGAACAAACGATTATCAAGACTTTTGGCTCAAATCGAGCCTGAAACCTCCAAAAACCGAAAGAAGAGAACGGTTTAAGGCTTGGTCTTCTTCTATCAGAACTCAGATCCGAGATTTGAACACGTGGGTGCAGGTTTTTGAGTAATTGATAATGGATATAAGGCAACAGAGTCATGGTGATTGTCTGGTTAAAAGGTGAGAGGCGTTTGGAATGGCGCCGCCGGCCAGTGAGGTTTGGTTTTCTGGGGCGGCTAGGGTTAGATGTTGTGAGGGTAAAGAGACGAAGTGGAGAGGGTGTTCGGACAGTTATAAGGGAGAAAAGGGTTAGTTCTCAGCCGTTGGATCATGGGAGATCATCGGCTGAGATTCAAGGTTAATAGAACGGTGTCGTTTTAATTGGATGGGGTGGACCAGTTTAACAACGGGTTTTGGCCGGGTATCTAATGGTTTTGAACGGGTTTAGGGGTCTGGGCCTGATTGGGTCGTTGGTGCTAGATGACTTGGGCTTGGAAAAATGAATAAAGAAGCCCAAAAAAATCTGAATCTCTTGCTTTCTTCTCCTTTTTTCCTCCTAATATTCAAGTTTTGTTAATTACAAATAAAAAGGTAAAAATATGATTTCATCCTGAAAATTAACTTAATAACTAATTGCTTCTTAAAAATTAATTAACTCCTAATTTAAAAAGAAAAATTATGGTAAATTCCAAAAGTTAAAAAGTAAAATCCTACAAGAGCTATTTTTTGTGATTTTCTTTCAATTTTTTGTAACATTAATTAACCAATAAATCTAAAAATATAAAATAATGCCCTAAATGCAAATGCAATATATTTTTATATTTTTTCATGAATTATATAAATTAAATATGCCCACAAAATTGCAAACAAGCTAACAATTATGCAATTATTTCCTAAAAAGCAAATAATTAAATGAAAAATCCTAATTTTGGGAATTCTGTAGGAGTAATTCATGCAAGGCTAAAATCACGTGCTTACAGTTGTTCCTCTTTGCTTGGAGACATGAAGGATTTTCGGGCAAAGATAAAATGAGCAACGATGAGGGATTTTTACCTGCCTGGCACTCCATGAGAAGCATCTTTGAAAAATGTCTGACTGATCCTTGCTTCAGAGGTTGCCTACATATCCTTGGCTATAAAGAAATCAGGTCAGTGTAGTTCTAGAAGATTTGGTAGTTGGGACAACCGAGAGCTGTGATTTTACTGCCGCTGCTGCTGCTACTGCTTACTGACCTCCTTATTACACCAAAAAGGAAAATCAAAAGCTAAGCTAGCTAGGCCTATCAGCTACGAGTTACAAGATTCATATCTATAAATCTTGAAGCTTGATCTTGAGTCTTGGCTAGCTCTTGCTGCAGACTCTAATCTGAATCTTCATGCTCATCAACTGCATGTGCAGGTTCTCTCTTTAGCATTTGGATCAAAGCGGGACATGCGAACCTTGTGACTTCAATCAAATTTTGAGCAGTCCGCATCAAATTTTGAGTCTTGGCTAGCTCTTGTTGCAGTCTGTTTCAGCACTTTGAATTTACTTCTTTTTTGTTCTTTTCTTCTTTTCCTCTATTATGGATTGAGACTCATACTTTTGGTCATCTCGAATCCTGTGCCTTGAGGTAAAACCTGTTCAGACACCAAAACAAACAAACAAACAAAATTTTCTGCCCCAGTTTTCACTAGAAAAATTTTGTGAGTTATCTGCAACAAAATCTAAACTCTCTCCTTTTTTTAAAGCAAATAAAATAAGGATTGCATCTATCTAGAAGGCAAAGATCAGAGGATGGTGACCTTTATCTAAAAATGTCAACTCAAGGATTGGAGCCCTAATGTTGGCGAAAAGGCGGCCAGTGAATGGAGGCCCTATGTCTAAAAATCTCAACTCAGGGATTGGAGCCCTAATATTGGCAAACAGCGACTAGGGAATGCAGGCCATATGTCTAAAAGGCATAACTCAGGGATTGGAGTCCTAATGCTGGCAAAAGGCGACTAAGGAATGGAGGTCGTATGTCTAAAAAGGCACAACTCAAGGATTGGAGCCCTAATGCTAGCAAAATGCGACTAGGGAATGGAGGCCCTATGTCTAAAAAGGCACAACTCAAGGATTGGATCTCTAATGTTGGCAAAAGGCGACTAGGGAATGGAGGCCCTATGTCGAAAAAGGCACAACTCAGGAATTGGAGCCAAATGTTGGCAAAAGGCGACTAGGGAATGGAGGCCCTATGTCTAAAAAGGCACAACTCAGGGATTGAAGCCCTAATATTGGCGAAAGGCAACTAGGGAATGGAGGCCCTATGTCTAAAAAGGCACAAATTAGGGATTGGAGCCCTAATATTGGCAAAAGGCAACTAGGGAATGGAGGCCCTATGTCTAAAAAGGCACAACTCAGGGATTGGAGTCCTAACGTTGGCAAAAGTCGACTAGGGAATGGAGGCCCTATGTCTAAAAAGGCACAACTCAGGGATTGGAGCTCTAATTCTAGCAAAAGGCGACTAGGGAATGGAGGCCCTATGTCTAAAAAGACACAACTCAGGGATTGGAGCCCTAATATTGGCAAAAGGCAACTAGGGAATGGAGGCCCTATGTCTAAAAAGGCATAACTCAGGGATTGGAGACCTAATGTTGGCAAAATGCGACTAGGGAATGGAGGCCCTATGTCTAAAATGCTCAAATCAGGGATTGGACCCTAATGTTGGCAAAAGGCAACTAAAGAATGGAGGCCCCATGTCTAAAAAGGTATAACTCAGGGGTTGGAGCCGTAATGTTGACAAAAGGCGACTAGGGAATGGAGGCCCTATGTCTAAAAAGGCACAACTCAGGGATTGGAGCCCTAATGTTTGCAAAAGGTGACTAGGTAATGGAGGCCTTATGTCTAAAAAGGCACAACTCAGAGATTGGAGCCCTAATGTTGGCAAAAGGCGACTAGGGAATGGAGGCCCTATGTCTAAAAAGGCTCAACTCTGGATTGGAGCCCTAATGTTGGTAAAAGGTGACTAGGTAATGGAGGTCCTATGTCTAAAAAGCTCCACTCAGGGATTGGAGCCGTAATGTTGGCAAAAAGCGACTAGGGAATGGAGGCCCTATGTCTAAAAAGGCACAATTGAGGGGTTGAAGCCCTAATGTTGGCAAAAGGCGACTAGGGAATGGAGGCCCTATGTCTAAAAAGGCACAACTCAAGGATTGGAGCCCTAATATTGGCAAAAGGCAACTAGGGAATGGAGGCCCTAAAAAAGGCACAACTCAGGGATTGGAGTCCTAACGTTGGCAAAAGTCGACTAGGGAATGGAGGCCCTATGTATAAAAAGGCACAACTCAGGGATTGGATCTCTAATGCTGGCAAAAGGCGACTAGGGAATGGAGGCCCTATGTCTAAAAAGACACGACTCAGGGATTGGAGCCCTAATGTTGGCAAACAGAAGTAAAAGATTGATATTGGGGATTCTAAACTAACCTTTTTTTTGGGATTTTCTTCTTTTTCTTTTTTTTCTCTTCTTTTTATTTTATTTCAATAAAATACGGGAAAGAACATTGGAGGAAAACTTCCCTTTTGGGTTGATTATCGCTACAAAGTTGTTTCTAGCTTTTGCGCATCTTTTCCTTTTGGTTGCACCTGCTTTGCATGGTTGCCTTGGACTGCACCTGCTTCAATCTCAAACAAAGAAAACTTGTCAGTTAGAAATGGTGGTTGGTTTTGTGGCCTTGATTGTCTCGATCACTTGATCTCAGCCTGAACCTCGGTTGAGAACCTCTGCTGCTTGCTGGTTTTCTGAAGATTTATCTCTCTTTCAAATCGAGGGACTCAACTTTTAAGATTTCATGATGACTCGCCCGCATGGGGCTTCGACCCTTTCACTTTATTTTGCATTTAGGACTTTTGCCTTTGACTTTTTTTCCTTTTCAATAACTTTGATTTCAGAGCATCAGCCATCTTGGCCAGTCGAGATCGACTTGATGCACCCGTTGAGGCTGGGTAGTTTTCTTTAGCTTTTATTAAGCAGAGCCCTGTAAAGCCAATCTTGCCGCCTGTTCTTTGTATTAGTTTCGAAAACAGATTAGGCAGAAAGTGGTTCAAGGAAAAAGTAAACAAAAGGCAAGAAAATGAATTAGTGTCCCTTTCAGGAAGGAAGGAAGGACTTAGTTGGGGTGCATGCAGGCTTCAAATAGACATGACATGCTTCTTGGACTGGATGCCCGACCCACATAAACCTTTCCAACTTCTTATAAACTCATTGTGACCCGTGTTTCAAAACCAGGGAATCTTGCCAGGACTCTTTCAGTGGCGGGAGGTGTCTTCTTTTCGACCGACGGCGCCCTTTGTGGGTTTTCGCCAATCGACCTCTCTCATTTCTCTTCTCATCGTCACCCGATAATGCTCTTCACAAGTTTTCACTAAACGGGCTCTCTCGTTTTCAATCTCTCTGCTCACCGTTGCCTTATGGTGCCCATATGTTTTCATCGATAAGACTTTCTCATTTTATTTCTCTCAGTTTAATTGTATCAGTTCCAAACAACGGTATTTTCTGACTCCGATGCCTTTGCCTATTGATCAGAAGGACTTGGACAAGGTTTAGGTAAAAAGAATCTGGATGGAATTACAACTTTGGAACCATTCTGGTGGGCTAATTACTGAGCCATTATGATACCTGCCCAAGTTTCATTATTTTTTTGGAAATTGCGATTTTTTGTTTTGGTGTGACTGAAACCCAGAGAGAGGCTACCTACATATCTTTTCGGAATCAAGTCAAACGTAGTTCAGGGAGCTTTTTGTTTTGTTTTTGTTTTTAAATTTTTTTTTTTTTGCTTTTTGTTTTGTTTTTTACAAGCGTATTTGAGTTCCAAAGAGGGTGATGAAAGAAAGGTAACCGGCTCAAAGGGTTAGCAAAGGATCAGAGTGTTTTGGGGTAGCGAGAATGAAAGCCTTCGTCATCCCAATCAAACAACATTGTTGTTGTAGCAAGGTTATACATAATACCTCTTGACTGCATCTGCATTTATAGCGGCTTCGGGGTCATTTCCTTCAATGTCTCCAAAGTACAATGCTCCTATTGGCAGTATCTTTCTGATGATGCATGAACCTTTCCAATTAGGAGAAAATTTCCCTTTTGTCTCCTGATGATGGGGAAAAATGCGCCTTAGAACGAGTTACCCCACTTAAAAATTTCTAGGCCGCACTTTCTTGTTGTAGGCACATAACATTCTTTATTGATACAACATCCCGTGGCAAACTGCGGCCATCCGCTTTTCGTCAATCGGGGTCAACTGTTCTAAATGGGTCACGACCCACTCATTGTCTTCGATTTCAGCTTCAACGATGATCCGGAGAGAAGGGATCTCAACTTTCGCTGGTATTACAACTTTAGTGCCATAGACCAAAAGGTATGGGGTTTCTCCCACCGATGTGCGCACCGTAGTGCGATATCCCAATAATGCAAAAGGCAACTTTTCATGCCACTGACAGGAGCCTTGAATCATCTTTCTCAAAATCTTCTTGATGTTCTTGTTTACTGCTTCGACGGCACCATTGGCTTTAGGTCGATAAGGAGTAGAGTTCCTATGCGTTAATTTTGAATTGTTCGCATATCTCTTTCATCAAGCGACTATTCAAGTTTGGAACATTATCTGTGATGATAGTTGCAAGAATACCAAAACGACAGATAAGATTGGAGTGTACGAAATCTACCACAGCTTTCTTGGTGACCGATTTGAGAGTGATGGCTTCAACCCACTTCGTGAAGTAGTCAATGGCAACCAGTATGAATTTGTGCCCATTTGAGGCTTTCGGCTCGATCGGCCCAATGACGTCCATGCCCCAGGCAACAAATGGCCAAGGCGCTGACATGTGATGTAGTTCTGTCGGAGGTGAATGAATCAAATCACCGTGCACCTGAAACTGATGCCACTTCCGGACAAAGCCGAAGCAGTCCTTTTTCATGGTTGTCCAGTAATAACCTACTCGAAGGATTTTCTTTGCTAAAACATACCCGTTCATGTGGGGTCCACATACTCCCCCGTATACCTCATGCATGATTCTTCCAGCCTCTTCTGCATCAATATATCTTAACAAATTGAGGTTTGGAGTTCTTTTATACAAGACATTACCACTCAAAAAGAAGCCACTCGCGTGTCGTCTAATGGTTCTCTTTTGGTCCCCATTGGCTTGCTCAGGGTATTCTTGCATTTTTAGAAACCTTTTAATGTCATGGTACCATGGCTGGGTATTTGATTCTGCCTCAACCGTATTATAGTAGTCGTGCCTTTCCCTGATTTGGATTTCCAAGGGATCAATGTGGGCATTGCCTGGATATGGTAGCATTATGGCCAAAGTAGCAAGTGCATCGGCCATTTCGTTGTGACAACGATGGATGTACCTGAATTCTATTGATTTGAATCGCTTTCTGAGGTCTTCCACATGCTATTTGTAAGGTATAAGCTTAACATCTCGGGTTTTCCATTCTCCCTGGGCTTACTGGATAATCAGATCTACCCATGATCAACAGCTCTTCGACATCTTGGTCGATTGCCATGTTCATACCCATAATGCAGGCTTCATAATTGGTAGTGTTGTTTGTGCAGAAAAACTGAAGCCTAGCTGTGGTCGGATAATGCTGTCAAGTGGGAGAGATCAAGATTGCCCCAATTCCAACACCTTTTGTGTTTACCGCTCCGTCGAAGAACATTTTCCAAGCATTGGTGCTTTCGGATATTGCCTCAACTGAGTTTACCTCTTCGTCCAGGAAGTAAGTATTCAAAGGTTGGTATTCATCATCAACCGAATTTTCAGCCAAATGGTCAGCTAACACCCGGGCCTTCATTATCGTGCGGGTGACATATACTATGTTGAATTCCGTAAGTAGGATCTGCCACTTTGCTAGCCTCCCGGTGGGCATTGGCTTCTGGAATATGTATTTTAATGGATCCAACCTGGTTATGAGGTAAGTGGTGTAGGCTTGAAAATAACGTCTCAGCTTCTAAGCGACCCAAGTCAAGGCACAGCAAGTTCTTTCCAACAAAGTGTACTTGGCTTCATAACTGGTAAATTTCTTGCTCAAGTAGTAAATGTCCTGCTCTCTTTTTTCGGTCACATCGTGTTGCCCAAGGACACAGCCAAAAGAATTTTCCAAGACTGTCAGGTACAAGAACAAAGGCCTCCCTAGCTCAGGTGGGACCAAGACTGGTGGATTTGACAGATATTCCTTGATTTTATCAAAAGCTTCTTGACATTCATCTGTCCACTTGACAACTGCATCTTTCTTCAGCAATTTAAATATAGGTTCACATGTGGACGTCAACTGGGCAATGAACCGGCTGATGTAATTCAATCTACCCAACAAACTCATAACATCCTTCTTGGTTTTCAGAGGGGGAAATCCCGAATCGACTTTATCTTTGTTGGATCTAACTCGATGTCCCTCCGACTGATGATGAATCCTATGAGTTTGTCGGACGGTACCCCGAATGCCCATTTGGCTGGGTTCAGCTTCAAATCATATTTGCACAGCCGCTCAAAGAATTTTCTCAAGTCCCCCACGTGGTCATCCTGGGTTTTGAATTTGATGATTACATCATCCACATACACCTCTATCTCTTGGTGCATCATATCATAAAATGTGGCAGTCATGGCCCTCATGTAGGTTGCCCCGACGTTCTTCAAATAAAATGGAATGACTATGTAACAGTATGTACCCCAAGGTATGGTAAAAGCTGTCTTTTCGGCATCTTCTTCATCCATCAACACATGGTGATATCCTGCGTAACAATCCACGAAAGACTATATCTCATGCTTGGCGCAGTTATCAACAAGGATGTGGATGTTAGGCAAAGGGAAGTTGTCTTTAGGACTTGCCTTGTTTAAATCTCTGTAATCCACACACACATGGGTCTTCCCGTCTTTCTTTGGCACTAGGACTACATTAGCTAGCCATGTGGTATACCTAACCACTCGGATCACCCCCGCTTTTAACTATTTCGTGACGTCTTCTTTGATCTTGTCATCGATATCAGTTTTGAACTTTCTTTGCTTTTGCTGGACCGGGGGGCAATCGGGATAAGTCAGCAACTTATGAACCACCAAATCAACACTTAGCCCCGGCATGTCATCATGTGACCAAGCAAACACATCCTTGAACTCGAAAAGGAGTTGGATTAATGCGTCCCGGGTTTTCCCATCCGTGTGAATGCTTATCTTGGTTTCCCTGATTTCTTTAGAACTACCCAAGTTAACCGGCTCGGTATTATTTAAGTTTGGCTTAGGTTTATTCTCAAATTGTTCCAATTCTCGATTTATTTCCTAAAAGCCTCTTCTTCATCGTATTCCAATTCTTGGTTCATTATTTCACAATTAGACGGCATGTTTGGATCTGGGCATGAAGTCCTAAAGCATGTCATGTTATTTAAAGCCGCATTATTAGAACTAAAAAAAGAAATAAAAGAGAAAAATAGCATAATTCGAAAGAATAAAGAAAGATGAACGATGAAATATTGATTTCATTTCATGGAATTTGAAGATAACAGGGTTTACATTTGGAAATTAAAAGACAAGAAACTAAGGAAAACATTCCAGTTACACCTTGGAATAACTCGCGATGCAACAAAAATGGCAGGAAAGGTCTACCTGGACTCCCGACTGATTGGGAATAGCGTAGCCTTCCAATTCTGCAACTTAGCGTTAGGTCCCATATACAGCACCTCAGTGGTTCTTGAGCCCTCCCCTGGCTGGACCATTTGGGTTTCGTATAGTATCTTCCTCATTGCGCCACAGATCTCTTCAATCTCTTCGGCCATAAGGGCCTCATCCTCCTCTTCTTCATTGTATTTTGGCTTGACAAATGTTCTATACAGATGCGGCAGCAGTTGAGGAAAAACCCATCCATCATTCTTTCTGTCATCTACCCATTTTATATCAGCTAGAGTGGTTCAGAAGCCTACCCCGAAGAACCTTTTAGTGGCAGGCAGGGTAATGGGTTCAACTATTCCTTGCAAGGATTTCCCAACTCCCTTCCCCGGTTTGAAGCCATATCGGATCATTTCTTTGGCCACCATGACTGATGCATTGGAAAGGAAGGGTTGGGGGTAAGGGTTTCCCTCTTCGTACTGGTCTGCAACCACAACTTCAAAGGCCTGATAAACTATGTTCTCACTCCCCTCTCTTGCTTCAAGACATGAGACTAATGGGTGCCGATGAATTGATTGCTCGTCCACCCTGTGGACCACGATATCTTGATCCTCATGCTCAAACTTTACCATCTTATGAAGAGTAAAGGGTACAACCCCCGCTGCATAGATCCATGGCCTCCCCAAAAGAAAGTTGTAGGATGTGTCCATGTCTAGAACCTGGAAGGTTACTTCAAAGTCTACTGGGCCGATGGTAAGAATTAGATCGATCTCTCCAATCGTGTCTCTTTTTGTACCATCAAAGGCTCGTACACAGACATTATTGGGTCGGATTTTTTCGGTCTCGATTTCCATGCGCTGTAAAGTTGAGAGTGGGTAGATGTCTACCCTAGAACCTCCGTCCACCATAACCCTTTTCACGTAGTACCTTTCATATTTGACTGTTGAGTGTAGGGCTTTGTTATGTGCGGCCCCTTCTTGGGGCAAGTCATTTTTGCTGAAGGACATCTGGTTGATTGTGAAAAATCATTCTGCCATTCTCTCTAATTGCTCCACAGAAGTCTCAACAGGCACATATGCTTCGTTAAAGGTTTTGATCAATACCTTCTGGTGTTCAGGGGAGTTTATCAATAAAGATAACAAGGAGACTTGTTCAGGAAATTTTCGAAGCTGGTCGATCACTTCATAATCCGCCATTTTTATCTTTTAAAAGAAAGCCTCCACCTCTTCGGCACTCACGGGATTTTTAGATGGGAAACCCTTTCTAGTGGCATTGTTCACCTCTTCCAAATTGGAGTACTTTTCAACAAGGTAATTTTCTTGAACTTCTCCTGAGATTTCTTTGCCCTTATAAGTCACCACTGATTTATTGCAGTTCCAAGGCACCGCGGTAGGATCTGCATTGGCTTCTGTGGCGTGCGGCCAATAACCACGAGCTTACTCAGCATTGGCAGATTAATTGGCCCCCGCATCACATAAGCTTCTTGGGCACATACATCTGGGCTGCCTTGTTCATTTCAAATCTCTTGAGAGGACTCAAAGTCATCTGCTTTTCTTTGTGGCCCTGAGGGACATATAGAACAACATCTTTGGGAGGCATTGCCCCAGTTCCCTCTTCAATTTTCTTCTCTGATTTTGGACGGGTGGTTTTGTTCTTTTCCTCCCCTTTATCTTGCTTCGGGGCAGCTTTTGATTTCTTTTCTACGTTAACAATGGCAATGATGGCCTTCAATGCAGGGTTAAATTCTTTATCCTCACAAATCATTCCGATTACCGGCTCGTTGTTGTGAGTTGGTAGTGGGTTATTAATCACATTGGGGACATCTTCATCCCTTAGCAGTATCTTCCTTTGTTCTATCAAGTTCTCCACTGCTCTTTTCAGAGTCCAACAATCATCTGTGTTGTGCCCTTCTGCCCCTGAGTGATAGGCACATCAGGCACCATCTCTGTAAAAGGGTGATGTTGGGTTTTGCCTAGTTTGGGGAACCGGCTGTTGCAGGCCCATTTGGATAAGCTTTGGAAACAGACTGGAGCAGGATTCGCCGATTGGTGTAAAATTTAGCCTTCTAGGTGGTTCACGAGGGGGAAGATTGTTTTGTGGAGGTCGGGGGTTGTAGTGGTTTTGGTAAGAATGCTGGTTTATAGGAAATTGAGCTTGGTTCCGGTTGGATTGTTGCTATGGCCGGACATAAGGTTGAGCATTCATGATCGTGTATGGATGAGGAGCATAGGCCATGTCTTGGTGGGGGTAATCTGTGTTGCTCGATTATTGCTCTGTATCAGCTTTGCTCCTTAGTTTCTAGCTTGCAATCCATTCTTTTTGGTTTTGGCATAGGCATGTGAGTTGTGTTTGTACGTGTAATTTGTGCTGAATTTTCCCACTTTCTCTCTCAAATCTCTTCAACTTTCAGGTAAATTTCTTAGTTTTTAATATCAATTTTATTATTTTCTATGTGATGTTTCTCTTTTTTTTTTGTTCTAATTTGTTTCAACTCACACAACATCCGAATATTTCTGAGTTAGGGTTTTGATGGATGAAATTGGGGGATTTTTTTTTAACAGAAACTGCTGTGTGAATAAAACATGGGGTTTTGATATTTGATACAAATGTATTTTTCCTTTGTGTGTGTGTTTGTGAGTGGAATACAACATGAGTTTTTGATATTGAAGTTTTTTATTTGTTATGTGGGTTTGTCATTGAAGTGTTTATACATTTCAGTATGTAATTATTTTTTTCTTGTGCTATTTTTTGTTGCTTACTTTTTGTGTGAAATGGTTTGGTAGTTTGGTTTGGAAAATGGAGGTGAAGAACCACTATCGAATTTTTGAAATTTAGTACCTGAAAGTTCAAGAGATTTGAGAGAGAAAGTGGGAAAATTCAGCACAAATCACAGGTACAAACACAACTCATAGGCCAACAAATGCCAAAACCAAAAAGAATGGATTACAAGCTAGAAACTAAGGAGCAAAGCTGATACAGAGCAATAATCAAGCAAATTAATTTTGAATCAAACTCAAATATGAACTTCAGAAAGGAAGTTTTACCTGATTTCGAATTGGTCTTGCGATGGATCGATTGCTCTGATATCTTTTCTTGTGTGTGCTTGCTAAGGAATATGTTGAAAGAGAATAAAAACATACATGTGGGAGTAGCAAAAAATATACACGTATATTTGGGAAGAGCACAAAAGAGCACGTATATAGCTGATGAGAAATGACCGAAGTGCCCTTAAGATTCTTTAAAATTATTACAAGCAGACATGTCGAAACCACCGTATCTTCAATCTTTTGTTTATTTTAGAGTCAAGATTTAACTCTCAAAGCTTTTGGTTGCAACCAACTGATCTAATTTTTAAGTCTCAAAGTTTTTGTTTTATGGCTTAATTAAAGCTTCTACTTACTGGCAGGTCATGCGACAAAGAAGGAGAAAGATTGCACTCCACTTGATTTGAATGAGACAACTTTGGTTGCTGCTAAGTCATGCTAATTGCTACAAAGCAATCATCATACTCTTCACTAATTCCTTTAAGGTAAATCAATTAAAGAATATCCCCCCCCTACACCCCCTCAATAGGGAAGAAGATGATAGTTGTGGCCTTGTGGGTAGTAATTTCGTAATTTTTGGGGTTTGTACCAATTGAAATTATTAACAGTAATACTGAATGTTCCAAATATCAAATGAACTTAGAATAAACGATGTTCAACAGCCTTGCGATTTACTATGTTATGTTCGACAATTGAACTTTTTGTGTCCATATCAAATAGAATACTATTTATTGATAGCAAGTCAAAGGTTTGAATTTCTTGCATTTTGCACCTTTCTGGAATTGTAAAGTTCTAAATTATATGGTGAAATTTTCTTTGTGTGGGTTAGTAAAAGAAATAGGCGTGTAAGCTCTGGAAATCCAGTATACAAAGTATTTTGACAGGGCTGATATGGAACAACACTGTCATAATGATCCTCTTAGACCTAAAAATAGCCAAGTAAAGAGACTGCTCCACCTCAAAGCACCAAGTAGAGTAGCAGCGTAGTAAATATGATTTGATCATACCTACAAATATAGACTCAGTTATGCCAAAATTATGTTGTACGCTCTAATTTGAATTATATTTCTTCCTTTATAAACTATTTTGGTGGTACAATTAAGAATTTGGATTTTTGAATGCGAGATGAGAGGTAGCGCACATTGCGCTTTCTAATCCAAAGCACTCAGTTTTTTGGTGAAGGATGCGTATAACTATGCCAAATAAAAGGGAAGAGGGAGAGGGAAAGAGAGAGAGAGAGATGACCTACAAAAGAGAAATGAAGAGTACATGCTAGGAGGTCCTTATATCCAATAGCGGGCTGCAAATAGAATAAATAGAGTAGAGAAGATGCACAGTTGAAAGAAAATGGATGAGCATAAAAGCAAAATATTTTGTGTTCATTTGCATAAATGCATAAGGCCCTCTCTTCGTTTGGACCATTTATTTGTGATTAATGCATTGAGATATATTTTATATTATGGTATAGTCTGGACCGTCATGTAATTTATTCTGTTTGTGGACAGTCCATATTCTTAGACCTTACGCCACTATAAGGTGTATTCTTGGCAAGGTTGCTTCTGTGGAGAGAATCAGATCTTACTTGAAGAGTTATTAGTATATTGTCATGTTTGCATCGAGTCTCTTCTTGGACCTTTGGCTTTGACATCGACCATTTAAAAATAAATTTAAAACAGAAACTAGAAGATAGCAAAGGTAACAAATATTTTCTTCCAATTTTAACCTATCAATGGGGGACCACTATACAGGTAAGTACATATTTTTATATTAAAAACTCATGCTCAATCTGGGACTATATATAATTTGCAAGCCGCAAGAATCTTTGTTCAATGCTGTGACGACCCGGCCCAACATCACGTGACTTACCGCTCCGTTTCCCCAGCTTATGTTTCTCTATGATTCATTATCAGTATTTGAGGTGATCGAGTTGGTTTTGGTAGGAAATGAGACACTTAGTCTCTTAAAGGAAGTCTTATTTTGGAAAAGACAATCGAATGTTGACTATTGAGTTAGAGGGCTTGGATATGATTTCCGGTGATTCGGTTAGCTTTGGGGGATGATTTGTGACTTAGGAGTATTATCGGAAATGAATTTGGAAGTCCCGTGTAGAATTAGGCTTGAATTGGCGAAGTTAGTATTTTTGGCGAATTTCGGTTGATAGGTAAGATTTTGATCCGAGGGTCGGAATGGAATTCTGAGAGTTACTGTAGCTTCGTAAGGTGATTTTGGATGTGTGTGCAAAATTTCAGATCATTCAGAGGTGTTTTGGTGGGGTTTTTGATCGAATGCGAGTTTCGAAAGTTTTTGAGCAACTTAGGCTTGAATTTGATGTAATTTGGTGGTTTTGCTGTTAATTGTGGTATTTTGACGATTGGAGCAAGTTTGAATCGTGTTTTAGGATGGGTTGGCACTTTTGGTTGAGGTCCCGGGGGCCTCGGGGTGATTTCGGATGGCTAACGAGATCAAATTTGGAGTTGGGAGATTGCTGAAGGCACCTGGTATCTGGTATTTTTGCATCTGCAGAAAAGGAACCACAGATGCGGCAGCGCAGGTGCAGAAGAAAGATCTCAAATGCGGTCAATGGCCTGGAAGGGAGAAACCACAGATACAGAAGGAAAACCGCATCTGCGAAAAAGGAATGTCAGGTGTTTCCGCAGATGCGGAAGATTTTCCGCATATGTGGGGTCATCAAATGCGGAAGGGTTATCGCAGAAGCGATCTTGGCTTTTAAATGAGGTTCCGCAAAAGTGGAAAATAGCGGCAGTCGCTGATGCGAAAAAGGTACCGCAGATGCGAAAATCCCTGTTAACAGAAGGGTTTTAATGCTCATTTTTGTTCCGCGAAGCTTAGTCTATTTCCACCATTTTTGAGCAACCTTGGGAGCTTTTTGACAAGGATTAAAGAGGTTTTCGATTGGGATTGATTAGAGGTGAGTCTTATGGCCTAGAAACATCATTTAATTGTGGATTCAACACCTAAATTCATGGAAATTTGATTAAAAGGGGAAGAATTAGGGCTTGACTTTTTGAATAAGAATTTGGGTTTGATGGAGCATTTGAGCTCAGATTTTGGTAAATTGGATATGTATAGACTCGTGGCGGAATAAGGAATCCGGTGATACGAATTTTTTGATTTTTTGATTTTTTGAGAAGTGGGCCTGGGGCTCGGGTTTTGCCAACTTCGTGATTTTAGATATTTTTCGAGTCTTTTCGATTGGGTTGCATTCCCTTAGCGTATTGTAACATATTCCTTGTGGTTTTGGTCAGATTCGACGCTCGAGGAGGTTGATTTGCGAGGCAAGGGCATAGCGATCTAGGATTTAGGTCAGCTTGAGGTGAGTAATGGTTATAAATTATGTTCTGAGGGCTTGAAACCCCGGATTTGCACAACTTAGTGCTATATTGAGATGAGACAAACGCTGCATGATGAGCATGGGATCTGTTACTGCTGGGGATTCGGACTTGGTCCATCCCGTTTGATGATTCTGCTGTATTTCTGACTGAGACTTAATTGATATCATTGTAGTCTGGACTAGTTGCTATGTTTGGGGCCTCGTGCCGATTTGTAGAACCCTTAGGGGCATTTGTACTGGTTGACCTCACTGTACTTGTTAAAAACATACCCTTAGTCATGTTCTAAAATGTTAAATATAATATGAACCGGCTTAGAAAATTAATAAATCCAAATGAGAATAATGTGTGGGTTGGGAACTCTGTCTTATCTTAGTTTGCCCGAGTGGCCAAGTCTATATTGACTGAGAGGGGTTGAGAACCCCATTGTGAGGGTATTTGATATGCTATGGATCGGGCTGCACGCCGCAACAGTATATATATTTATACGGATCGGGCTGCACACTGCATTAGTATATTTATATGGATCGGACTGCACGCCGCAGTAGTATAGCGCTTGGGCTGTAGGAGCCATTCTGGAGTCTGCACACCCCCAGTGAGCACAGTCAACTATTATTATTGGATCGGGCTGCACGTCGTAGCAATATATATATATATATATATATATATATATATATGGACCGGGCTGCACGCCACAGCAGTATACTATGTGGATCGGGCTGCACTCCGCAGCGATATAGTTATGATTTCGGATATCATGAGAAGTAAATAAGTTGAATATTGGCTTAGAGGATTTTTAACTAACTTCTTCATTCAGTGCTGTTTAATGTATTTACTGTTTTAATATAAAACTGCGTAGTGTTTTTACAAGTTTTCTTTCCGCCAATCATTATTTATTGCTATTATTCACTGAGTCGGAGTACTCACTTCACTCCCTGCACCATGTGTGCAGATACAGGTATTCCGGAGGCATAATTGAGCTTTTTGCTGCTGATCAGATTATCACCGGAGTTATCGAGGTAGCTGCACGGCATCCGCAGGACCCGATTTCTCCCCTTATCCCCTTTATTTTTCTGCATTCTAGACTATCCTATATATTGGCTGCTACTCAAATTTGTTTTAGAGGCTCTTGACTCGTGACACCAGATCGGTGGGATTTGTAGTGTTATTTTCTTGATTTCCGCACTTTTTATCTACTGATACAGATTTATAATCATGTTAACTGGTATTTTAAATTACTTTAATTGGTAATGAACTCCGTACGAGGTTGAGAGTGTTGAATTGGTCGGGCTTGCCTAGCATTGTGTTGGGCGCCATCACGACCGGGGTTGGGGTCGTGACAAGTTGGTATCAGAGCCTAGGTTACTAGGTCTCGCGAGTCATGAGCCAATTTTGTAGAGTCTTGCGGATCGGTACGGAGACGTCTGTACTTATCCTCGGGAAGCTGCAAAACTTAGGAAAAAATTCCACATTCTTGAAATTCTTGTAGTGCGAACTTGTTGATCCGAATACTAAACTTCTCTTTATTCTATTCTCTCACAGATGGTGAGGACACGAGCTACCGGATGTTCTAGATGACCACTAGTACTACCTACTGAGGCAACTAGAGTCCGTGGACGTGGTCGTGGTCGTGGTAGAGGCAGAGCAGCTGGGGCAGCACTTGTGGATCCTTAAATTGCCCCAGCTCAGGACCAGGCTCCAGCAACACCAGTTCAGGCACTAGTTGTGCCCATTGTGATTTCGGGTCTCTAGGAGACATTGGCCCAGATATTGACAGTTTGTACGGGTCTGGCTCAGGTGGTTTCAACCACCACAACAGCAGCATCTACTTTACAGGCCGGGGGAGGCAATCAGACCCCCGGTGCTCGCACACCTAAGCAGGGATTACAGGGGTTACCGACTCCAGAGGCACCTCCAGCTCAGCTAGTGGTACCAGTTCAGGAGTACAGGGTTTCAGTTATGCTCGAGGACGAGCAGCGTCGCCTCGAGAGGTTTGGTAGACTCCAGCCTCCGACCTTTAGTGGAGCTAAGGGCAAGGATGCCCAAGGTTTTCTTGATAGATATCAGCAGATGCTCCGCACAGCGAGGATTCTTGAGTCCAGCGGTGTGGCTTTTACTACATTTCAGTTTACTGCAACTGCCTTCACTTGGTGGGAGGCTTATGAGCGGTGTAGGCCGGTTTGTGCATCACCTTTGACTTGGCAAGAGTTCTCCACTCTCTTCTTGGAGAAGTATGTACCGCAGTCCCATAGAGAGGAGTTGCGCAGACAGTTTGAGGGACTACGATAGGGAGAGATGTTAGTGACCCAATATGAGATGAGATTTTCTGAGTTGTCTCGGCATGCAGTTCGGTTGGTTCCGACGGATCGTGAACGTATCCGGAGGTTCGTTGATGGTCTCCACTACCCTCTTCGTATTCTTATGACTAGAGAGAGAGTGCTGAGTGCTACATTTGAGAAGGTGGTGGATATAGCTCAAAATATTGAGTCAGTTCACCACCAGGATCTAGATGAGAAGATGACCAAGAGGCCTCGAGGTTCTGGTAGTCACAGTGGCGCTCCTTTAATGGGCCAGTTCCAGTAAGGTCAGGGTCGTTCTTTCAGGCCCGCTCAGTTAGCTCGACTTGAGTATCGAGGTGGATCTTCTAGTTGTGGTTATCAGGGTTCTCAGAAGAGTCAGCCATCTTTTAACGCTTTTCTAGCACAGAGTTCATCTCGTGCTCCATCTGCTCAGGGTTCTTCTAGGCCGCGCGCATCAGCTAGCCACTTCGGCGCGAGGGGTTCCCTTCAGTCCCAGTTTCCGGCACTCGGGAGTTACTATGAGTGTGGAGAGTTTGGGCATATGCGGAGGGAGTGTCCTCGCCGTGCTGCTAGCTTATCTCAGCAGATAGGTCAGCCCTCATCTTCTGGTCCAGTTTCTTCAGCACTCGCCTCGCTAGCTAGGGGTAAAGGTCAGGCAGCCAGGGGTCGCTCCAGAGGGGGAGGCCGATCGGGCGGTGGTCAGGCTCGCTTTTATGCTATTCAGGACAGGACAAATATTATTGCCTCGGATGCTGTTATTACTGGTATTATTCCAGTCTACCAAAGGGATGCCTCAGTCTTATTTGATCCCAGTTCCTCCTATTTATATGTGTCTTCATATTTTGCTCATCATTTGGGTACGACCTGAGGGTGTCTTGCCTTACCTGTTCATGTATCTACCCCGGTGAGTGATACTATTATTGTAGACCATGTATATTAGTTGTGTTTAGTGACTATTGGGGGTTTGGAAACCCGAGTTGATCTATTGTTATTGAGCATGGTGGATTTTGATATTATTCTTGGCATGGACTGGCTATCTCTGTGTCATGCTATTCTGGATTGTCATGCTAAGATTGTCACTTTGGCTATACCGGGTGTTTCGAGGATCGAGTGGCGTGGCGTGACTGACTATGTGCCTAGCAGGGTGATTTCTTTTCTAAAGGCTTGTCTTTCATATTTGGCATTCGTGAGGGATGTTGGAGCTGAAACTCCTAGCATTGATTTAGTCCTAGTTGTGAGGGAGTTTCCCGATGTGTTTCCTGCAGACCTGCCAGGCATGCCACCGGACAGGGATATTGATTTTTCAATACCTGGTGCCGGGCACTCAGCCCATTTCCATTCCTCAGTATCATATGTCACCAGCAGAGTTGAAAGAACTGAAGGATCAGCTTCAGGAACTCCTAGATAAGGGGTTCATTCGGCCTAGTATGTCACCGTGGGGTGCACCGGTTCTATTTGTGAAAAAGAAGGATAGCACCATGAGAATGTGTATTGACTACAGTCAATTGAACAAAGTAACAGTGAAGAACAAGTATATACTACCTCGTATTGATGATTTATTTGACCAACTTCAGGGGGCGAGGGTATTCTCCAAGATTAATCTCCGTTCAGGCTATCACCAGTTGAAGATCAAGGATTCAGATATTATGAAGACTGCTTTCAGGACTAGATATGAGCACTATGAGTTTCTTGTTATGTCCTTTAGGCTAACTAATGCCCCAGCAGCGTTCATGCATTTGATGAATAGTGTATTTCGGCCGTATCTGGATTCATTCGTGATTGTTTTTATTGATGATATTCTGGTGTACTCGCATAGCCAGGAGGAGTGCGCATAGCATTTGCAAGTTGTATTACAGAGATTGAGGGAGGAGAAGCTTTATGAAAAGTTCTACAAGTGTGAGTTCAGGCTTGGGTCATTGGCTTTCTTGGGGCACGTGGTGTCCAGCGGGGGTATTCAGGTCGACCCAAAGAAGATAGAGGCGGTACAGAGTTGGCCTAGACTGACCTCAGCCACAGAGATTTGCAGTTTCCTTGGGTTGGTAGGTTATTATCGCTGGTCTGTTCAGGGATTTTCCTCTATTGCGTCGCCCTTGACCAAGTTGACCTAGAAGGGTGCTCCATTTGTGTGGTCAGACGAGTGCGAGGAGAGCTTTCAGAAGCTCAAGACAGCTTTGACCACGGCTCCAGTATTGGTTTTGCCTTCAGCCATAGGTTCTTATACTATATATTGTGATGCTTCGAGAGTTGGGATCGGATGCGTGTTGATGCAGGAGGGTAGAGTTATTGTATATGCTTCTCGTCAGTTGAAGCCCCACGAGAAGAACTACCCTATACATGATTTGGAGTTGGCTGCTATAGTTCATGCTTTAAAGATTTGGAGGCACTACTTGTATGGCGTATCTTGCGAGGTATTCACCGATCATCGCAGTTTTCAACATCTATTCAAGCAAAAGGATCTTAATTTGAGGCAGCGGAGGTGGCTAAAGTTACTCAAGGATTATTATATTACCATTCTGTATCACCCGGGGAAGGCCAATGTGGTGGCCGATGCTTTGAGCCGCAAGGCGGTTAGTATGGGGAGTTTGGCGTACATTCCAGTTGGGGAGAGGCCCTTTGCAGTTGACGTTCAGTCTTTGGCCAATCGGATGGTGAGATTAGATATTTCAGAGCCTAGTCGGGTGTTGGCTTGTGTGGTTTCTCGGTCTTCCTTGTATGAGCGCATTAGAGAGCGCTAGTATGATGATCCGCATTTGCTTGTCCTTAAGGACAGGGTTCAGCATGATGATACCAGGGACGTGACCATTGATGATGATGGCGTGCTGAGGATGCAGGGGCGGATTTGTGTACCCAATGTAGACGGGCTTCGGGAGTTGATATTGGAGGAGGCCCACAGCTCACGGTATTCCATTCATCCGGGTGCCACGAAGATGTATCAGGATTTGAGGCAGCACTATTGGTGGAGGAGGATGAAGAAGGATATAGTAGGGTTTGTAGCTCGGTGTCTCAACTGTCAGTAGGTAAAGTACGAGCATCAGAGGTCGGGCGGTGTGCTTCAGCGGATGATTATTCCCGAGTGGAAGTGGGAGAGGATTACTATGGATTTTGTGAGTGGTCTCCCTTGGGCTTTGAAGAAGTTCGATTCGATTTGGGTGATTGTGGATCGGCTGACCAAGTCCGCACACTTCATTCCAGTATGTTACTACTTATTCTTCGGAGCGGCTGGCAGGGATCTTTATTCAAGAGATTGTCCGATTGCATGGGGTTCCAGTGTCTATTATCTCAGATAGGGGTACTCAGTTCATTTCTCAGTTCTGGAAGACTTTCCAGCAGGAGTTGGGTACGCAGGTAGAGTTGAGCACATCATTTCATCCTCAGACGGACGGGCAGTCCGAGCGTACTATTCAGATATTGGAGGATATGTTGCGTGCCTGTGTTATTGATTTTGTGGGTTCTTGAGATGAGTTTCTACTGCTTGCTGAGTTTTCCTACAACAACAGTTATCAGTCGTGCATTCAAATGGCTCCATATGAGGCATTGTATGGGAGGCGGTGTAGATCTCCTGTTGGACGGTTCGAGCCCAGCGAGGCTAGGTTATTGGGGACAGAAATAGTTCAGGATGCCTTAGAGAAGGTGAAGCTGATTCAGGAGGAGGCTTCGTACAACACAGTCGCGTCAGAAGAGTTATGCGGACCAGAAGGTTCGGGATGTGTCATATATGGTGGGTGAGAAGGTCTTGCTGAAGTTTTCTCCCATGAAGGGTGTTATGTGGTTTGGGAAGATAGGGAAGCTGAGTCCGCGGTTCATTGGGCCTTTTGAGGTACTTAGGAGGATTGGGGAGGTGGCTTATGAGCTTGCCTTGCCACCCAGCTTGTCGAGCGTGCATCCGGTATTTCATGTATCTATGCTCCGGAAGTATGTTGGGGACCCGTCTCATGTACTGGATTTCAGCACCGTTCAGTATGATGATGATTTGACCTATGATATGGAGCCAGCGACTATTTTGGGTCGTCAAGTTCGAAAGTTGAGATCAAAGGATATAGCTTCAGTAAAGGTGTAGTGGAGAGGTCGGCCCGTGGAGGAGGCTACTTGGGAGACCGAGCGGGAGATGCGAAGCAAATATCCTTACCTGTTTGAGGTTCCAGGTATGTTTCTTGACCCGCTCGAGGACGAGCGTTTGTTTTAGTTGGGGAGGTTGTGACGACCCGGCCCGTCGTCACGTGAGGTACCGCCCCATTTTCCCATCTTAAGTTTCTCTATGCTTCATTATCGGTATTTGAGGTGATTGAGTTGATTTGGATAGATTTTGGTAGGAAATGAGACACTTAGTCTCTTAAAGGAAGACTTGTTTTGGAAAAGTCAGCTGGATGTTGGCTATTGAGTTAGAGGGCTTGGATGTGATTTTTGGTGATTCGGTTAGCTTCGGGGGATGATTTGTGACTTAGGAGTGTTATCGGAATTGATTTTGGAGGTTCGGTGTAGAATTAGGCTTGAATTGGCGAAGTTAGTATTTTTGGCGAATTCCGGTTGATAGGTGAGATTTTGATCCGATGGTCGGAATGGAATTCCGAGAGTTGTTCGTTAGGTCATTTTGGATGTGTGTGCAAAATTTCAGATCATTCGGAGGTGTTTTGGTAGGGTTTTTGATCGAATGCGAGTTTCGAAAGTTTTTGAGAAAGTTAGGCTTGAATTTGATGTAATTTGGTAGCTTTGGTGTTAATTATGGTGTTTTGACAATTGGAGAAAATTTGAATCATGTTTTAGGATGGGTTGGCACTTTTGGTTGAGGTCCCGGGGGCCTCGGGGTGATTTCGGATGTCTACGAGATGAAATTTGGAGTTAGGAGATTGCTGAAGGCACCTGGTATCTGGTATTTCCGCATCTGCGAAAAAGGAACCGCAGATGCGGCGGCGCAAATGTGGAAGAAAGATCGCAAATGCGGTCAATGGACTGGAAGGGAGAAACCGTAGATGTGGAAGGAAAACCGCATCTGCGAGGCCGCAGATGCGGTAGGCGTGTCGTAGGTGCGAAAAGGGAATGTCAAGTGTTTCCACAGAAGCAGAAGATTTTCCGCATATGCGGAAGGGTAACCGCAGAAGGGATCTTGGATTTTAAATGAGGTTCCATATAAGCAGAAAATAACCACAGAAGCGGTAGTGGCTGATGCAGAAAAGGGACCGAAGATGCGAAAATCCCTAGTAACAGAAGGGTTTTAATGTTCATTTTTGTTCCGCGAAGCTTAGTCTATTTCTGCCATTTTTAGCAACCTTGGGAGCTTTTTGACGAGGATTAAAGAGGTTTTCGACTGGTATTGATTGGAGGTGAGTCTTATGGCCTAGAAACATCATTTAATTGTGGATTCAACACCTAAATTCATGGAAATTTGATTAAAAGAGGAACAATTAGCGATTGACTTTTTGAATGAGAATTTGGAGTTTGAATGAGCATTTGAGCTCGGATTTCGGTAAATTTGATATGTATAGACTCGTGGCGGGATAAGGAATCCGGTGATCTGAATTTTCTGATTTTTTGAGAAGTGGGCCCGGGGCTCGAGTTTTGCTAACTTCGTGATTTTTAATATTTTTCGAGTCTTTTCGATTGGGTTGCATTCCCTTAGCCTATTGTAATGTATTCCTTGTTGTTTTGGTCAGATTCGACGCTCGAGGAAGTTGATTTGCGAGGCAAGGGCATAGTGAGCTAGGATTTTGGCCGGCTTGAAGTGAGTAATTGTTATAAATGATGTTCTGAGGGTTTGAAACTCCGGATTTGCACAACGTAGTGCTATGTTGAGATGAGACACACGCTGTATGATGAGCATGGGATCTGTTACTGCTGGGGATTCGGACTTGGTCTATCCCGTTTGATGATTCTGCTGTATTTCCGACTGCGACTTAATTAATATCATTGTAGTCTGGGCTAGTTGCCATGTTTGGGGCCTCATGTAGATATGTAGAACCCTTAGGGGCATTTGTACTGGTTGACCTCACTGTACTTGTTAAAAACATACCCTTAGTCATATTCTAAACTGTTAAATATAATACGAACCGGCTTAGAAAATTAATAAATCCAAATGAGAATAATGTGTGGGTTGGGAACCCTATCATATCTTAGTGTGCCTGAGAGGCCAAGTCTATATTGACTGAGAGGGGTTGAGAACCCCATTGTGCGGGTACTTGATATGCTATGGATCGGGTTGCACGCCGCAGCAGTATATATATTTATACGGATCGGGCTGCACGCCGCAGCAGTATATTATTGGATCGGGCTGCACGCCGCAACAGTATATTTATATGGATAGGACTGCACGCTGCAGTAATATAGCGCTTGGGCTGTAGGAGCCCCTCCGAAATTATTGGATCAGGCTGCACGCCGCAACAGTCTATATATATATATATATATATATATATATATATATATATATATATATATATATATATATGTATACAACAGTATACTATGTGGATCGGGCTGCACGCCGCAGCGGCATAGTTATGATTTCGGATATCGTGAGAAGTAAATGAGTTGAATATTAGCTTAATGGATTTTTAACTAACTTCTTCATTCAGTGCTCTTTAATGTACTTACTGTTTTAATTTAGAACTGCGTAGTGTTTTTACGAGTTTTCTTTCCGTCAATCATTCTTTATTGCTATTATTAACTGAGTCGAAGTACTCACTTTACTCCCTGCACCATGTCTGCAGATACAGGTATTCTGGAGGCATAGTTGAGCTTTTTGCTGCTGATCAGATTATCACCGAAGTTATCAAGGTAGCTGCATGGCGTCCGCAGGACCCGATTTCTCCCCTTATCCCCTTTATTTTTCTGTATTCTAGACTATCCTCTATATAGGCTGCTACTCAAATTTGTTTTAGAGGTTATTGACTAGTGACACCACATCGGTGGGATTTGTAGTGTTATTTTCTTGATTTCTGCACTTTTTATCTACTGATACAGATTTATAATCATGTTAATTGGTATTTTAAATTACTTTAATTGGTAATGAACTCCGCACGAGGGTTGAGAGTGTTGAATTGGTCGGGCTTGCCTAGTATTGTGTTGGACGCTATTACGATCGGGGTTGGGGTCGTGACAAGTTGGTATCAGAGCCTAGGTTACTAGGTCTCGCGAGTCATGAGCCGGTTTAGTAGAGTCTCGCGGATCGGTACGGAGACGTCTGTACTTATCCTCGGGAAGCTGCAGAGCCTTTAGGAAAAAATTCCACATTCTTGAAATTCTTGTCGTGCGAACTTGTTGATCTGAATACTAAACTTCTCTTTATTCTATTCTCTCACAAATGGTGAGGACACGAGCTACCAGATGTGCCGGACGACCACTAGTACCACCTACTGAGGCTACTAGAGTCCGTGGACGCGGTCGTGATTGTGTTTGTGGTCGTGGTAGAGGCAGAGCAGCAGGGGCAGCACCTGTGGATCCTTTAATTGCCCCAGCTCAAGACCAGGCTCCAGCAGCACCAGTTCAGGCATCAGTTGTGCCCATTGTGATTTTGGGTCTCCAAGAGACATTGGCCCAGATATTGACAGTTTGCACGGGTCTGGCTCAGGTGGTTTTAGCCACCACAGCAGCAACAACTACTTCACAGTCCGGGGGAGGCAATCAGACTCCCGATGCTCGCACGCCTGAGCAGGGATTGCAGTGGTTACAGACTCTAGAGGCACCTCCAGCTCAGCCAGTGGTACCAGTTCAGGAGTACAGGGTTCTAGTTATGCTCGAGGACGAGCAGCGTCGCCTCGAGAGGTTTGGTAGACTCCAGCCTCCGACCTTTAGTGGAGCTAAGGGAGAGGATG
Source organism: Nicotiana glauca (assembly GCA_026770625.1). Lineage (NCBI taxonomy): Eukaryota > Viridiplantae > Streptophyta > Magnoliopsida > Solanales > Solanaceae > Nicotiana > Nicotiana glauca. Next base: position 97,330 of record MU754366.1, read on the forward strand.
CCTAGGGTTTTCTCGCTAGATATCAGCAGATGCTCCGCACAGCGGGGATTCTTGAGTCCATCGGTGTGGCTTTTACTACATTTCAGTTTACTACAGCTGCCTTTACTTGGTGGGAGGCGTATGAGCGGCGTAGGCCGGTTTGTGCAGCACCTTTGACTTGGCAAGATTTATCCACTCTCTTCTTGGAGAAGTATGTACCGTAGTCCCGCAGATAGGAGCTGCGCAGACAGTTTGAGGGACTACGATAGGGAGAGATGTTAGTGACCCAGTATGAGATGAGATTTTCTGAGTTGTCTCGGCATGCAGTTTGGTTGGTTCCGATGGATCGTGAACGTATCCGGAGGTTTGTTGATGGTCTCCACTACCCTCTTCGTATTCTTATGACTAGAGAGAGAGTGATGAGTGCTACATTCGAGGAGGTGGTAGATATAGCTCAAGATATTGAGTCGGTTCGCCGCCAGGATCTAGATGAAAGGGAGACCAAGAGGCCTCGAGGTTCTGGTAGGCACAGTGGCGCTCCTTCGAGGGGCCAGTTCCAGCAAGGTCGGGGTCGTTCTTTCAGGCCCGCTCTGTCAGCTCGACTTGAGTATCGAGGTGGATCTTCTTGTCGTGGTTATCAGGGTTCTCAGCAGAGTCAGCCATCTTTTAGCGCTCTTCTAGCATAGAGTTCATCTCGTGCTCCATCTGCTCAGGGTTCTTCCAAGCCGGGTGCATCAGCTAGCCACTTCGGCGCGAGGGGTTCCCTTCAGTCCCAGTTTTCGGCACCCAGGAGTTGCTGTGAGTGTGGAGAGTTCGGGCATATGCGGAGGGAGTGTCCTCGCCGTGCTACTAGCTCATCTCAGCAGATAGGTCAGCCCTCATCTTCTGGCCCAGTTTCTTCAGCACCTGCCCCGCTAGCTAGGGGTGAAGGTCAGGCAGCCAGGGTTCGTCCCAGAGGGGGAGGCTGATCGGGCGGTGGTCAGGCTCGCTTTTATGCTCTTCAGGGTAGGACAGATGTTATTGCCTCGGATGCTGTTATCACAGGTATTATTCCAGTCTACCACAGGGATGCCTTAGTCTTATTTGATCCTGGTTCCTCCTATTCCTACGTGTCTTCATATTTTGCTCATTATTTGGGTACGACCCGAGGGTGTCTTGCCTTACCTGTTCATGTATCTACCCCGATGGGTGATACTATTATTGTAGACCGTGTATATCAGCTGTGTTTAGTGACTATTGAGGGTCTGGAGACCCGAGTTGATCTATTGCTATTGAACATGGTGGATTTTGATGTTATTCTGGGCATGGACTGGTTATCTCTGTGTCATGCTATTCTGGACTGTCATGCTAAGACAGTCACTTGGGCTATACCGGGTGTTCCGAGTATCGAGTGGCGTGGCGTGACTGACTATGTGCCTAGCAGGGTGATTTCTTTCCCAATATGCCCTACACACTTAAAATCGATGCCCTTTGCATGAAAAGTTCAATAAATATGGGTGATGTTATTGACGCATGTTTTAGCCTTAGAAGATATGCAATGGAAATAAGTTTCCCAGCTTGCAAGAACATGTGACACTTTGATACAGAGACACCGCCTATAGATTTAATAGGGTAAAATTTCTCTAGCTGTTCACTTTGATACAGAGGCGCTGCTACAGATTTAATAAGGTGAAAAATTTCAATTGTCTTCTCCTTAACCCATGAGCGTAACTATTTTCCATGTATGCTATAGCCTAAAGCATAGACTAACCTTGCTATTTTATCTGACTATTGCAACCTCTCAATTAATAAACTTAGTGTTTACTTCTTTGTAGGTGGATGACTGCGAAGGATCCAACAATACCTTCCAGGCTGAAACATATACTTATACAGCAAACGACCATCTCACGTGGTCTAATCAGGTTGATTATTGAATTTAGCTATGCTTTGAGCTCTTTGCTAATCCATTTAAATAAATTTAGTTGATTTCGAGGTGACTGATAATTTAATCCACTAATTTATGGTTACCTACCTCATGATGCTTCTAAATTGTTTCTTAGAGCTTCTTATTAGTGTGATTCTTTTTGTTAGAGGTGACAACTTGATTTTGCTTCTCTTAATAATGTACGACAGTTTATGTTACATAGACTGTTTGATCCTTTATATCTAATGCATGTTAATCATATAATTTTTAGTAGAATTCTATCGACTTGAGGGTGTGACCAAATAATCATAGGTATTGCGCAAGAAACCAGGGGTATACTCTGTGCTCCCCCTCAAATGAATTCTTCTTCTTTTATGTTTCTCCTCCATAATTCATGCGCTTTGCAACTGTGAGAAGTTAATTTTTTCAGTTTTTTTTGTCCAAGATTGCCAAAAAGTCATGGCTGAGGTAGTGCATTTCTCCAAATATAATTGTGGTATTTAATTTGCAGTATTTTCTATATTGATGCTAGCCAGAGACATACACGCAAAGCTCTCTTTCAGAAAAGGTGATTCTTAACTGAGTTAAACATTCTTCCTTTATTATTTTCTAGGAAAATTTAATTTTTTAATTTTGGAGTGAATATTCCTTGATGTAAAAACGTGAAATATTTTTGTACATTGATGTTGAGAATGTGAAGCATCAAGGGTATTTCTGAATAGCAAATCACATGACTAAGCCAAGAAGGATCACTTACAGAAAATACTCTCTTACTTAATTAGCCTACAAAAGGGGTAGAACAGGCTCCTTATTAATTCAGTAGTATTGTTTTTGCTTTTGTTATTCCAATCCAAACAAAGTTTTGCAGTTTCAGTTTGCTTTTTTATGCAATTTTGGAAGATATTCTTTCATATCTTTTTTCAAGTTGTCCTTTTATTCACCAACACACACTTAATGATTTTTACTGTTTATATGTTTGTAATATCACCTGTAACTACAAGTATTTTAACTTGGGAAGGCTTTGGAATGACATCCTTTATATTGCAGATTTACAGATCCTATCTGATTACTCTATAGATTAATGATAATAGATGAATTTGACTATAATCACGCCCTAAATAATCACATTTTTATGTTGTTTTGATAATATATATGATGACAAAATGCTCTTAGTAGTGTCTTTTATGAATTGTAGGTACAAAATGGGTAAAGAAGGCTAAGGAGCAATTTTGGAGTCAAAAGTGGAAGAAAAAGGCCATATTTGCAAAAGTACATAGAAGTCACGCCTGAACAGCCCTGGAGAACCAGAAGTACTGTTCTACCGCGGTTCCACCGCGACCGCGGTAGAACCGCGGTGGATGAGGTTCGCGGAAGTTTGGAGATTCAGAAGGGTTGTTTGGCCGCGGTTCCACCGCGACCGCGGTAGAACCGCGGCAGGCACCGTAAAACTTGAGGGACTGAAGTGTAAAAACGGGATTTTCAAGACCTAAACCCTATTTAAACTATAAATTTCTCCCAAAGGAGGCATGTATTCATTATTAGGTTATTTTGAGAGGAAAAACCATTGTAGGGTTCTTTCCTAACAACTCTTTTCTTTTCTTTTGTTCTTGATGATTAATTCCATTCTAGAGTATTTACCCCAAATTATGAGTAGCT
>MU754370.1:11855-28335 GCA_026770625.1 Nicotiana glauca
ATGGCTTGAGCACCAAGGTGCTGATTTTTTGAGCTGGTGTTATGAACTTATATGTTCAATATTGTCCCTAATTGTGGGAGTGGCGGCTGGATAGCTACGTGATGAGTATGTTGGTACTGTGAAATGTTTCTATATGACTTGGTAATGACGAAGAAGTCTGCAAGATTGTAGACGGACTATTAAGTGATTCGATTCCTATTGCGGCATCATTAGAGTAAAAGTATCATGGGTTATTAAATGTGTCCTGATAGATGGCTTCGAGCCAAGTTGGGGAGGTCGTTGTTGATTAGCTGATTGCACGGTTATGTGCTATGTTGGTTCCTTTTTTAGGTATCCTGGCGGATCAGTCCGGATTGCAGAAAATGAGCCGAGGATGGCACGAGTGAAGCAAAAATTTTGATAAAGGTTATATGGTGCTTTGTAGATGTGAGGAAATAATAGGACGTCTTGAGCTGTTGTTGATAAAGAATGTTCAGTGTGTAGAAAAGAAAGATGTTCGTTTGTATTGGAATGAGATCATATCCTGCGATGTCAGAGTGCTAATAAGGCACGAGTGGTTCTGTTCGTTAAGTCAGGTAAATTGCAGTTTGAATGAGAGTGAATGACTCTCGTGAATGGTTTTAAAGTGTTCAAGATTGTACATGTATCAATCAGGTGTCTCAAGGTTGCGTATGGGGTCAGAGACTGTTTATTCATCGGGGAATGTCGAGGCTTGTGGTATTCTATGTTAATTATGGGAGTCTATGTATCAGTATCTGGAAAATGATGGTAACGAATTCTGATTCGCAGGAAGTTCTTCAAGTAAAGTATTCTGGAACGTGGTATATTTGGAAAGAATTGAGAGAGTATTCGGTGGACTATGGGTCTTAGACAGTGTGGTCTTATGTTCGAGTCTTGTGTGGTAGGCCTGGATTGAGACATTGTGATGCTACAACAAGGGAGAAATATCAAGTGAATGATGAATAAAAAAGAGAAATTTGATAGAAGGAATAGCTTGATAATGGACCAAATCGGTATAGTAAAGATATGATTAATTCCTTGTATGTGTTCGAAGTAATGGACCAAAATTTAGTTTATTTTCCTTACCCGAACTACGCTGGCTTGATTCTCGCTGGATGTGAGATACGTAGGCAACCTCCATCAGGTTCAGCCCACATATTTCAAAAAAAAAAAACATAAAATTTCGCATGTAAAAGTCTGTTTGGTGTCATTTCTTCGAGTTAAGATTTGGACCCGACCTCATAACTTTATTCATATAGGTGCAATATGGATTCAGATAGTGGGAGACTTGACAAGAGGCTGAGAGATGAAGAGCACTCGCCGTTTAAAATTGTCGACAAAGTACCCAGGCTATTAGAGCGATGGTGGAACAACATGGACGGGTTTGAGCAAGGAAAGATCAAAGACCATTTGAAAAACTTGGTAAACATTATGGAAATTAAGCCCAAACGAGAACTCATCGAAGCTTTGGTTCATTTCTGGGACCCAAAAAATAATGTGTTTTGTCTCAATGGGTTTGAAATGACTCCTACTATGGAGGAATTCGTTGAATATACCGATTTGGGGCGTAAAAGTCGAACAAGGAAACTTTTGGCTCCCAGGGACGTTACTGCTACTAAGTTCCTTGAGCAGATGTGGATCAGCCACGCCGAGATAACACATGTGGCGCAAGGGCAGGTCCGCCTAGATTTCTTGTATGACAGGTACGGACATGAAGGGGGGTTCTCAAAATACGGTAAGAAGCTAATTAACAAACAAAACCAGCGCACATAGCGAGGCCATGGACGTAAAGCATTCATTGTAGCTTTCTTGGGGTGCATGGTTTTCCCAAGAGAGGACCGGAAGATCAACATTCGGTTATCTGGGATAGTCACAGCCATGATGAAAAGAAATGATTCCTCCATTCTTCCAATGGTGTTAGCAGATATCTTTCGTACCTTGACCAGGTGCTCGGAAGGAAAAGGTTTCTTTGAAGGTTGCAACCTCCTACTCCAGATGTGGTTCATGGATCATCTTTTCCGTCGTCCTTATCGGGTAGATCACCGTACATGTTGGGTAATCATGTTCGCCAGTATAATACTAGATTGAAGAGTGAGCTGGAGATCCGCATTTTCCCAGAAAGTGTGAATGATTGGAAAGAGTATCTTCACTCCTTAACAGATGACCAGATCGCATGGAATTATCCTTGGTTCACCGCAGAATATGTCATCTATAAGTCATCTTGCCATCCATTTCTAATCTTGATGGAGCTTCGAGGTTATCAACCATATGTTCCCATGAGAGTTCTACGTCAGTTGGTTCACAAACAAATAGTGCCCCAGGTAGAGACTAAGGAAAAATTTATCTGGGAAGCAACATCAAAGGATCCCATTCGTGAAGATTATGCTCAACATGTTTGGAATGGCACTAAGATACTCGACCGTGCCACCATGGTGGCAGATCGAGAAAGGGGTAAGTTGAATCCTTCTTATCTTGAGTGGTTCTATAATCAATATGCTCTCGCAGATAGACCAGGGACAGTTGTAAAGAGCACCGCAGAGTAGGAGGCTGAGATTCGAAACAGAGTTGGGCTGGCTGCGGAAGAGATGAAAAAAGGTTACGAATATGATTTTGGAGCACTACAAGAAGAGCTCGGCATCGTTAAAGTAGACAGGGATCTGTTGTATGATGCTTTTGAGAAAGAGAAAGTTCAGTGGGCACGAGAGAGGAAAGCACTCAAATCCCAAATTCGAAAGAAGAACATAATCACAACCGCTCAGCAACAAAAAGAGAGAGAAGCCCAGTTCAGGGTAGTTCGTGATCATGAGCGCATGAGTTACGCTCCACTAATCAAGGGTTTAAGGGATCAGTTAGAGGGAGTTGAATCAATCAAGGAAAGCCAGATCGCGGAGTTTGAAGGAGAAAGACGTCACTACCAGAGTATGATCAATCGATTGGAGGGGGAGTCACTAGAAGTTAGGCGCCAGAAAGATATGGTCTTGGACCGCGAGCGTGATGCGCTGGATTTAGCTGAGACCCATGGTCAGCAAAATCAAGAGTTGCATATGGTTCAGGAATACGTTAAGGGAAAGATCCTCGAAGTAGCCACCTACACCTCAAGAGCATGCAAGAGTTGTCAGGGAACGACACCCGAACGGTTTGCAAAAGTATCATTGAGCGTTGCTCGTCATATATCTGCGGATTTGAAGAGGATATACCGCAATGCTAGGGGTCAGCCACAGGAACAAGAGCCTTGACTACAGTAATGCTAGTGGATTCCACTACAGATATCAAAGTCATCTTCTAGTTATCAGTACTTTTCATTATGCTTTTGTTGTCTGTAAGAGTCTTTTGGTGTTTTGGAGTCTTGTTGTTTTTCCTTTTATCCTAAAAGTCTGTTTGAGTCAGTTTGGTTTTATTTATCTTTATGCACTCTTGCTTTTCAAGTCTTGTACCAAAAAGAAAATTGAAAATCAATGAAAAATATTTTTTTAGAAAAATTCTAAAGTGAACCAAAAAGTGAAAAATTCATAGGCCAGAACTACGCTCGGTCTGATTCATGCGGGGACATGATACGTAGGCAATCCACATAAGATTCGACCACCTTAAAACAAGGAAAAGAAAAAGAAAGAAAATGAGAATAAAAGAAATTTGAGAGGCGCCAAAAGAGGGGCACAACTATTAAAATCCGGAATAATGCATGCAATCGAATGCGAATGGCATGATAGAAATGGTTAAACTGCCTAGGTGCATTGCATCTCAACGTGCGATTACCTGTTTGTTAAACTCTGAAAACTAACAAGTTTGTTGATTTCCCAGAAATTTCAAGCAGTTAGTTTACTTAGAACGTACTGGCACAACACCACTATCAGACCAGATCAAAGGGACCGATACCGATAATAATGTCTAGCCTTGATAGAGAAGGAAACATTGAGGTAGAAGAGGTAGACGTACAAGCAATGAAAGATGAGGTGTACAAATTGAAACAGCAGATGTAGGAGATGTACCAAGCTTGGACAAGTGGTCAGCCAGCACCACAATATCCTGCTAAGCCCACTTTTCTCCCGACACCCGCCCAATCTCCGAAACGGCTTGTTTCGGGCTCATCACTCAACTTTCCTACATATCAACAACACCAGACAACCGCCTCCCGGATGCCCCAAATGCCAAAAACAAACCCATACCATCCACCACCAATTACCCCTATTTTCGTGGCACCTACACCGGCCACACTCCACAGGTCTTCCAGTGAGCATGTGTTCCAAACTCAGGATCATCAATATTATCCTCCCGAACCCACCTTCAAAGCACCTGAACCTTACATGTTCCCTCTTCAGCTTGACAATCCGGCAGCACCCAAAAAGCAGAACAAGAATCCAGATCAGGAAGAAATGGTTCGGAAAGTAAAGAGCCTGGAGCAATCTTTCCGGAATATGCAGGGTCTGGGTGGCCAAGTCAGTGTGGCATATGAGGATTTATGTTTGTTTCCAGATGTTCAGCTGCCAGCAGGGTTCAAGATGCCTAAGTTCGATCAGTATGACGGGCATGGTGATCCAGTGGCACATTTGCGAGGATTTTGCAGTAAGATGAGAGGGGCAGGCGGAAAAGATGAGTTGATGATGGCGTATTTCAGCCAGAGTTTGAACGGGTCTGCATTGGAGTGGTACACACGCCAAGACCATGGTAGATGGTATACCTGGGATGACTTGGCACAAACATTCGTTGGACACTTCCAGTATAATCTGCAAATCATTCCCGATCGTTTGTCGTTGATAAAATTGGAGAAGAAACCTGGGGAGAGTTTCAGGAAGTATGGGTTCCGTTGGAGAGAACAGGCTGCAAGGGTCGATCTCCCAATGAAGGAAGGAGAGATGGTCGATTACTTTCTGCAAGCCTTGTAGCCAACTTACTTTGTTCACTTGGTGACAGCGATTGGCAAATCGTTTAATGAGGTTGTGAAAATGGGAGGTATGATCGAAGAGGGACTCAAGTCTAATAAAATAATAAGTTACACGGCAATCAAAGCCACCACTCAAGCTATCCAGAGCGGAACAGGAGGTGTGCTCGGAAAAAAGAAGAAAGAAGAAGTCGCAACAGTCGAAGCAGGCACTTGGCCCAGATCTAGAGGTCCTTCACCCTACTACCAACCCATAACCCACCACCCAAATTACCCATACACTCCATATGGCCCTCCACAACCCTACTACCCACCACAAGAGCCACATTTTTCCGTCCATCATGCCCAAGCATATACCCAGCCTCCGGCTCACCCGCAATGGCGTGCACCGGCTTTCCAAAATACATACCCACCTCCACAAAACACATACCCACCTCCACAAAACACATACCCACATCCACAAAACACATATCCACCTCTGATGGCCCATAGAAATCCTCTAGGGTCAGGGTTTCATGGGAACCAAGCTTTCAAGAATGAGAGAAAGCAGAAATATACTCCGCTGGGAGAATCCTATACTACTCTGTTCCAATAATTGAGGCAATTAGGCTTGTTGAATCCCATTGAGCCCAAATTACCAAATCCCCTGCCTAGAAATCTTGACCCTTCAGCGAGCTGTGAATATTTTTCGGGGGCTCCCGGACACGATACTGAGAAATGTTGGAAGTTGAAGAATGTCGTGCAAGAGCTTATTGATACAAATAAGATCGAGGTTCAGGCTCCAGAAGCACCAAATATTAATCAGAATTCACTACCATCGCACCATGAGACCCACATGATCGAACTAGTGCACAAGGGAGGGGAGCTTAAGAAGCCCTCACAAACGGTAATGATGATCCGTGCCAGTGAAAATAGTTCGAAAGAAAAACCGACCAGTGGAAAAGCAGTGGTGCAGTGTGTAGATGACAATCCAGTTATGGTGATGGGGGAAGGGTCCAGCAAGGCGAATGTACAGTTTGTGGGGCTAAAAGCAAAAATCAACAATTGGATGGCTACTCCCCTTTCTATCCGGAGGAAATCTTGGTAGTGGGCTCTGATTTTCTTTCTTATTTTCTGGATTATTTCAGGGTTGTAATCCAGATTTATTTTTGTGCTCGTCAAAGTGTGAAACCTTGTTATCCCGTATTTTAATAAAGTGAAAGTTTTTTTCTTCATTCCTTATTTTGTTTTAATTTTGTCTTCTTCTTTTCTTTTCTGAATAGTTCTCTTTATACTAGTTCTAATGACATGGAATGAACGACGGATCTTCAACCTAGTCTAAAAAAATCAATCTGATTCCGAGCTAATAGTACATGAGATAGATTATCATGATGAGTGGGTCAAAGCCCGATGGGAGCAGTTGAGCTTGATTGATGAAAAGAGATTGGCAGCAATATATCACGGACAATTATACCAAAAGAAGATGGCAAGAGAATATAATAAGAAGGTGCGTCCCAGGAAATTTGAAGTGGGGCAGCAAGTTGTCACACCTCCTTTTTCCGGCACCCGCGAGGGCGCAAGGGAGTTTTTTCAATTAAAGGACAATCGAAACGGGATTAATATTAAAGAATCAGAGTCGCCACTTGGGAGATTTTATGGTGTCCCAAGTCACCGGTTTAATCCCGAATTGAGGAAAATATTAACTCTGTTTAACAGTCCACGCACCAGAAATTCGGATAAGGAATTATGTTAATCCGGGAGAAGGTGTTAGGCATTCCCGAGTTCCGTGGTTCTAGCACGATTGCTCAACTGTTATATCCAGCTTAATTATCTGATTTTTAACAATTATAAACTTATATGCAAAGTTTAACTTTTGAACCGCTTTTATCAATTTTATTATTATTATTATTATTTTACGGAGAATTGCAACGTTGTGAAAACGTATCTTGAACCACGTCACAGTCAATGTACCCGTGATTATCGATGCATTTCGACCCCGTTGAGATTTGAATTTGGGTCACATAAATGCGCACATGTATTTAAGAAAGTAATTTATTAAAGACACGCCTAAAGTGACTAGCGTATCATTATTTTGGGTAAGGCCGCAAAATTTCGCTAAACGGTCCATCCCGAAGTCTAAGCAATTTCACCAAACACGTGTAGAGGACCCCGCAGTCAGTGTATTCTTGTTTGGCAAGGCACGCCTCATTAGTTAAATTTTTTAAAAGAATTGCGACATCATGGAAAAGTATCTTGAACCACGTTACAACCAGTGTACACGTGGTCGTCGGCACATTTCGATTCTGTCGAGATTTGGATTTGGGTTGCATAAATGCACACCCGAGTTTAGGAGGGTAAGATTAATTAAGGCGCGTCCTAAAGAGACTAACGTATCGTTATTTTGGGAAGAGGCCGTGAAAATTCACTAAGCGGCCAACTCCGAAGTCTATCCAATTATTATGTCCTTTTATTGAGGGCCCCGCAATTTGTAATTTACTGTGGCGAGGCACGCCTCCTTTATTTTAAGGATATCCTAAAGTGACTACATTTCTATTTAAATTCGTCTCTAGAATAAAGAAAGAAAAATCCTAATTAATTACGAGCTAAAAAAAATAAAAATGTAACACACTAATTGCTAAATTAAGACAAATATTAATGGAAAGGAATTTTGCTATAAAAAAAATTCGAAATTGTAAATAAAAATGTGAAATTCGACAACTAATATTCAAAATAAATTAACTAGATCAAGATTAAAACTCACATTGTTATATATAAAAAAAAAAACTATTGGAATTATTTATTCACAATCACTTGAAACTAGATTTAACCATAATTACTAAAGCTTATTAGAAAGTTTATTAAATCTAAAAAATTAAACCCTCTTGCTAGATTCACGCCTAATGGATTAATGTTCTTAGCCTTGTTACATTGAATCACACATTAAAAGTGTCAAGTTTGCTGATTCTACGGAATTATTGACCTATTATATTTGCCTATTATTTGCGGATCTTTGTTACTAACAAGATTCAAAGATTACAAACCTCAAGTTACTTCTATTCCAACATTTGCAAATTCAAATCCAGATTTTTACCAATTCGAAAAAAAGATGAGATCGCGAACTACCTTATTTTAAATATGAGAACTAGTGAAGCTGAAACTATTAGCTACGCGATTCTTACGGACATACATCCCATAGTTCAATAATCTAACAATTTACTCAAATTAAACAAGAATATCGTATTGACTAGTATTCGCGCCATTTCAAGGATTTTAGTTTCATAATCTATTGTTATGCTTCAGTCGACTGCTAATTAGCGACCTTATAATAGGAAAAAGTCTTAATTATGCATGCCTCTACCCTTCGTATAGCAGGAAAATATATAACTGATATTTAACTAAAAATATAAATATACTATAATTAAATGCATAAATTTCTGCCATTTCATTTCATCTTCAAGGTGTACAATCAAAGTGATTCAAAGTGGTATACCTGGTATTGGAATACAAAGAAGAGGAAGATCAGTAGGAAGCAATAGCAGCACACACACAGCAACAGCAGTTCAACAACACAGGAGTAGCCCAGTGACAGCGGGAATAGCAGAAAACCCAGGAGATTGCAACCAAGCAAGAAAACCAAGAACTTCCAAATTGGAAAACCAACCAAGAGTAAACCCAAGCAACCCTACTTGAATACCAGTAATACTAGAAACCAAACCAGACCAACAGAGAAGTAACCAGTTGCCAAAAATAACTTCTGATTTTTAACACTCAAGAAAAAGAAGCTTGAAGCTTCAATGAACAATAGCAGTTGATGCTGATTGTTAACAGTGAAGAAGAATAGATTTTTTCTTTAATTTCTAACTTTCAAAACACTCCCAAAATTCTTAAGATTCAAAAATCTTTTTATCTTCCCTCCAGTTCCGAAATATTTTTCTCAAAAATCAGTCCTCTTTCTCTCCAAGTTAAAACTCTATCTCTTTTTTCGTTTTTTCTCCTCTCCTTCTCTCTTCTGATCTCCCCAAGTCTAACTCTATTTATGCTCTTCCTAACAGACCTGCCAGCTCTTAAAAAATTATTAAAATCCTTTCTACCTACCATATTCCTTTACAGCCCCACTACCATTTGTCTAGTTTATTTTAATTAATTCAAAGCATGGGTAGGTGTATTTAATCAATTCTTTTAACACCATTATGTCTTGTTCCCCACTCTTTATTAAAGAAATGCTTTATTCCCCATTACCATGTGTCTTGTTCCCTACTTTTATTAAATAATTTCTTATTTTAATATTATTATTTATTAATGGACTGAGCACTTAAATTAAATAATTATCTAAATTTTAAATTCTAAAAATACCCCCGAAATTACTGAAAATTACTATTCTACCCCTATCAGTTGTAACCAATTCACCTAAATCAATTAACCAAAATATAGCAGCTATAACCAATTCTTAATCAAATTCAATCAACAATTCAAACTAAATGATGAACAACAAAGAATCAACTGAAATTATTTTGAACAACATTCTTAACAAACATACTGTCATATTTAACAATAATAACAAGATGGAACATAACAAACAAGTAGACTCCAATCACTAAACTCAAATTCAAATTAAACTTAACAGATCAAACAAACAAATTTAAATTTCTAACTAAGATCCAAATTTAGACTTAACACAACAATAAAACATATTCAAATCACTAAACTCAATAATCAATTGAACTTCAAATTAAATCTAACAACATTACAATCAGGATAAAGGATTCAAGTGATTAAACTAAAATATTTCTATATTAAAACTAAACAAGAACAAATGAATAAAGCAAACTGAAGAAATAATCAAGAAAATAATAAACAACGAATAAGAAAATAATCAAACATATACTGATTTTAGATCCGAGAATATCAAACAAAATACTGACAGAAATGAAACTTAAACCAACTAACCGGATCGGAACAATGACGAACTCGAACGGAAATAAATCTGCCCGAAAATTTTGAAAACAAAAATAACTCGAATCTGCCCGGAATCTCAACAACGACCTCGAACTGCTTACTCTTTGAACTCGAACAGAACTAACAATCAACGAACAAACCTGGAGTTGGAGAAGAAGTTGACGACACAACGAGAAGGGGTGCTTTGGGTTTTCGTTTGGATGTGAAGAAGGAGTGGTCGTTGGTGGCTGGGCTACATGACAGTAGGGGTCGTTTGGTGGTCGTTACCTGGATGAAGCGGGCTGTTGCTGGACGGCGGGGTGAGGGACTGGAGCTGGTGCGTTTGGCGTGGGTGCTCGATGGGCAAAAGTGGCTGGTCGTTTGGCGTGGCATCGACGAACAAGAAGAAGATGAAGCAGCAGCCATGGATGTCGATGGAAGAGCTGGTTGTTCGACGTGGTGTCGTTTGGACGACGGGGAAGGGTGGTTTTAGGTTTTTGTTTGGAGAAGATGGAGAGAAGGTGGCTGATGGGTTTTTTAGGGTTTGGGTGTTTTAGGAAATGAAGTAAAAGAAATGAGAGGGAAAGGGTGGGTCATTTGGGTTATGGCTGGGGCGAGTCAACCCGGTGAGTTTTGGGTTGGGTTTATTAGACATTTGGGCCATGTTTGTTTAATTTGAAAGATGGCCCAATCCGAATTTCCATCTATTTTTTGCTCTCTTTTCGTTTATTTGCTCCAAAATAAAACTTAAAGATCCTAAATTAAATTAATAAAATCAAAATTAACTTAAAATATTAATCAACTCATAATAATAATTATCATACAAAATTAAACATCAATTAAAATAAAATCACATAATTTGGACGTTAAATGCTAAAAATGCAAAAATACATATTTTTGTGATTTTTTATTTTTGTAAAACAAACTTAATTAATCCTAAATGTAGAATTGAATCTTAGATGAAAATGTGACATATTTTTGTATTTTATATTAATTTAAACAAATAAACATGCACAGATAAATACAAATAATACAAGAAAAATAACACAAAATTTACAACAATTGCAAGCAAACTAAAAATTATTTTATTTTAAATTTTCTGGGAGTAATTCATATATAGGGCAAAAATCACGTGCTCACACAAGTGTTGAAATGAATCCTGCCACATCAGGCCGAAGAAAAGGGCAAGTTCGCCCCGAATTGGCAAGGACCATTCATTGTGACCAGAGTGTTATCCAGTGGCGCTTTATGTTTGACAGATGTCGAGGGAAGATATATCGACATGGCTATCAATTTTGATGCAGTCAAAAGATATTATGTATGATTTCTTTGATTGTAATTATTATTTCTTTGTATGCACTTGGCATTGTATCGGAGAATGAAATGACGGAGGCAATTTTTTTTTACTATCCAAACACTTTAACCTTTGCTTCCCCCTTTGAGCCTTATTTATTCTTTCATCTCCTTCTTTTGGAATCGTTAATGGAAATGAAAAAAAAAGGAAAAAATAATAACAAAACAAAAGTAAAGTCACAAGAAAAACAAAGGAAGTGTGAACTACGTTCGACCTGATTCCTCAAAGAGGATACGTAGGCGCCTCACAGCTCGGTCATAGTGTAATAAAAGTCAAAAGATCCCCAAGCAAGAAAACTGGGGCAGAAATTATGTTTTAAATTTCGGGAAAGAAATTTGATTCCAAGAGTTGTAACATTTTACCCATCAAAGTTATTTTAAAATTCTTAATACTCTTTTTCTTTTAAGCCATTATACAAAGAATTTCAATCCCCAACTTATGTCCAAAAAGTCCTCTTGATCAGTATCCGGTAAGTACCAAGTCAAGCAAATGAAAGTCAGGAATAACACTCTAATCCCCAGCAGAAAAGGGATCACAAGCTGAAGAGAATTGATAGCCAAAAGAATCCCCAGCAGAGAATCATATCGGTAACACTCCAATCCCAAGTTGAGAGAAATAAAATGAGAGAGTCTTATAGGTGAAAACCTTCACAGGCACCATAAGGCGACGAAAGTTGAGACAAATGAGAGAGTCTTATAGGTGAAAACCTTCACAGGCACCATAAGGCGGCGGAAGTTGAGAAAAATGAGAGAATCTTATAGGTGAAAACCTTCACAGGCACCATAAGGCGGCGGAAGTTGAGAAAAATGAGAGAGTCTTATAGGTGAAAACTTTCACAGGCACCATAAGGCGACGAAAGTTGAGAAAAATGAGAGTCTTATTGGTGAAAACCTTCACAGGCACCATAAGGCGACGGAAGTTGAGAGAAATGAGAGAGTATTATTAGTGAAAACCCCTCGAAGGGCATTATGAGGCGACAAGGAGTTAAAAAGGGACAAAAAAGATAAGATCGACGGAAAGGATCCGTCAAGGTATCAAGCAGAACAAGTCGTTGGTTTGGCAAAATAGTTGGGTTACGGGGCCTTTGAAATGCAAAGTAAGGTCATCAGAAAGATTGATTGATATAAATAGACTGGGTTGTTGAATCCGGAATGCACGACACGATCATTGGGATCGGTTACACCATCCAGATAAGTTCTTTTCCTTTTTCTTCCCCTAGCAGTTGTTCAGAAAGATTTTTCCTTTTCTATCTTTTGAAATCATCATTTTTCA
Source organism: Nicotiana glauca (assembly GCA_026770625.1). Lineage (NCBI taxonomy): Eukaryota > Viridiplantae > Streptophyta > Magnoliopsida > Solanales > Solanaceae > Nicotiana > Nicotiana glauca. The sequence goes on from MU754370.1 coordinate 24,272, forward strand.
TTTCTTTTATTTGAGATTTTTCAGTAAGTAGTTTGTTTTTTAGAAGGATTTTCAGAGCTTACTACCAGTTTTCAAGATGGTGCAAAGCAAAAATGAGGATAGGATAGTCCCAAGATAATACAATGGAAGGAGAAATATGTTTGTTGCAAGACCAAAATGATGGATTGGTCTAGGATTTTGGGGAAAATATAGAGCGAAGGTGGGAAAACAACATTTGAGAAGTTTATGAAAAAGGAATCGTCAAGAAGGTCGGAAGTTATCGGCTAAATCGTTGTAAGAGCGGGAGGAATATCAGTCCCAGCGGTAATATCATCCCCAGCAAATAATATCATCCCCAGCAAGTTTTGATAGTGTAATGGAACGCAGAGCGGGGAAGGGAGAAAGGGAAAAACCATCCCCAACAGGAGCGGCACGGCCACTCACCACTAACAAAATTTTCTTTGATTTGAAGTAGGGAAAGAAAATGTTATTGATGGCGGAAAGACATGCCACAAAGAAGATTATCAAACTGGGGCAGAAAATTTCATTGTGGAAATTTTCTTGAAATCGGGTACCCATTGGAGGAACAAAGAAGTCAAGTTTTAAGGGATAGCAAGACAACACAATATTCGAGGGAAGACAACATAATTTTCGAGGGAAGACAACACAATTTTAAGGAAAATAGTCGGAAGGAAGGTTGTTCAAGTTTTGAAGTTGGGAGCCCGCCCATATAACAGAGGAATACATTTCAGTCTTTACATTTCAAGTTTTGAAGTTGGGAGCCCGCCCATATAACAGAGGAATACATTTCAGTCTTTACATTTCAAGTTTTGAAGTTGGGAGTCCGCCCAAATAACAGAGGAATACATTTCAGTCTTTACATTTCAAGTTTTGAAGTTGGGAGCCCGCCCATATAATAGAGGAATACATTTCAGTATTTAAATTTCAAGTTTTGAAGTTGGGAGCCCGCCTATATAACAGAGGAATACATTTCAGTCTTTAAATTTCAAAGTTTTAAAGTTGGGAGCCCGCCCATATAACAGAGGAATACATTTCAGTCTTTAAATTACAAGTTTTGAAGTTGGGAGCCCGCCCATATAACAGAGGAATACATTTCAGTCTTTAAATTACAAGTTTTGAAGTTGGGAGCCCGCCCATATAACAGAGGAATACATTTCAGTCTTTAAATTTCAAAGTTTTGAAGTTGGGAGCCCGCCCATATAACAGAGGAATACATTTCAGTCTTTAAATTACAAGTTTTGAAGTTGGGAGCCTGCCCATATAACAGAGGAATACATTTCAGTCTTTAAAATTTTAAAGTTTTGAAGTTGGGAGTCCGCCCATATAACAAAGGAATACATTTCAGTCTTTAAATTTCAAAGTTTTGAAGTTGGTAGCCCGCCCATATAACAAAGGAATACATTTTCAGTCTTTAAATTTCAAGTTTTGAAGTTGGGAGCCCGCCCATATAACAGAGGAATACATTTCAGTCTTTAAATTTCAAGTTTTGAAGTTGGGAGCCCGCCCATATAACAGAGGAATACATTTCAGTCTTTAAATTTCAAAGTTTTGAAGTTGGGAGCTCGCCCATATAACAGAGGAATACATTCCAGTCTTTGCATTTCAAGTTTTGAAGTTGGGAGCCCGCCCATATAACAGAGGAATACATTTCAGTCTTTAAATTTCAAGTTTGAAATTGGGAGCCCGCCCATATAACAGAGGAATACATTTCAGTCTTTCAATTTCAAGTTTTGAAGTTGGGAGCCCGCCCGTATAACAAAGGAATACATTTCAAGTTGAAGATTGAAGCCGGGAGCACGCCCGTATAACAGAGGAATACATTTCAAGTTGAAGATTGAAGTCGGGAGCCCGCCCGTATAACAGAGGAATACATTTCAAGTTGAAGATTGAAGTCGGGAGCCCGCCCGTATAACAGAGGAATACATTTAAAGTTGAAGATTAAAGTCGGGAGCCCGCCCGTATAACAGAGGAATACATTTTAAGTTGAAGATTGAAGTCAGGAGCCAGCCCGTATAACAGAGGAGTACATTTCAAGTTGAAGTCAGTAAAGCAGAGGATTACAGCAAAATCCCCAGCATAAATTCAAGTTCAGAAATCGAAAGAAAGGCAACAATGGTCAGAAGAAGGCAGTTCAAGCTTTGAAAGGAAAATAGTTCGAAGAAGGAAATAAGCAGTTCAAGTTCGGCAATCGAGAAAAGCCAACGAGTCAACTCAGAAGAGAAGAAACATAGGAAGAAGCACAAGAGCAAGCAAGGGAACAAGAGACACAAGAGCAAGTTGAAGATCTAGATAAGATTTTACAGTTCAGAGACTAGTTTAGTCTAGCTTCTTATTCTCTGTATTAGCATGGTGTAATAAGGAGGTCGGTAAGCAGTAGCAGCAACAGCAGTAACAGTGAAATCACAGTCTCATGGTAGTCCCAGCTACCGAAACTTCCCGAACTACATTGACATGATTCCCTTTTAGCCAGGAATATGTAGGAGACCTTTTGAAGCAAAGGTTCGGTCAAGTCTTTCAAAAAATGCTTCACACGGAGTACTCAAACGGGCAAAAAATTGCTCGTATCCGCTCACTTTATCTTTGCACAAAAACTCTCCGTGTTTCCGGGCAAAGAGGGGCAGTTGTGAGTACGTGATTTTTGCCCTATATGAGAATTACTCCCAAAAATTAAAAATAAAATAATTTTGTGTTGTTTGCAATTTTTGTGGATTTTGTGTTTATTGTTTGCGTTTGCGTGTGCATGTCTATTTGTTTAAATCAATGAAAATACAAAAATATGTCGCATTTGAATTTTTAGATTTAATTTTACAATTAGGGTTAATTAAGTAAGTTGTTTTACAAAAATGATAAATTAAAAAAATAATGTACTTCGCATTTTAATATTTAATATCAAATTGTGTGACTTTCTTTATTTTTATGTGTTAATTATGTCTTTAGCATTTTAAATTGATTTTGATTTTACAATTTAAATTAGGATTTTTAGGTTTTAAATTTTGAAACAAATGAGAGAATAGAGAGAAAATTTGGATGGGCCATCCTGTAAATTTAACCAAACAGGCCCAATTATCACACATTGCATATAACCTTCCAAAATAGCCCAATACTCGGTCCGTTTCAGACTCGTCCAAACGACGTCGTTCTGTCACGCCCAATCTGGGCCGTTGATCTCAATTCAATCGACGGTTCAGCCCAGCCCCATCAATACAGAAACGACACTGTTTCAGGAGCACTAATCCAGGTCGTTCACTTCAATTGATCGAACGGTCAAGACTATCCCTCATAACCCGTTACCCAGCCCCGACCCATTCCATCAGAGATTGATCCGGTCTCAAAGAGTGTCTAAACGACACCATTTCATTTAGTGGGCTAATCCGAGCCATTGATCTTAATTGATCTAACGGCTTGGATTCAATATCATATCTCGTATATATTCTTTCAACCATACCCAGCCCCCTCCAAGCCAACCCCCCCATCGTCGTCTCTAACATTCAGAGACACCCCAAATAACCTCCGCCTCACACCACCGTCGACCGCCCGCAGGAAATTGCCTACGGCGGCGGGCGACGGCCAAACAACCCCATCTTTACACCACTGAACCTCCGTGCCTTCCTCTTTCCAAATCCCTACCCCTTTTTCCTCGAATCATCACCAGTATCTTCGAATCTTCAATCAAAGATCAGTCAAAAATCCTAGCTTGTCTGTTCGCCACCAAATTAACACCATACCACCACTAGGCCTCCCTCACCACTAAAACAACCTTGGTTTCCTTTGAATCCCAGCCCCCTTCCTCGAATATCAAATTACAATCAAGAACCCTAGCATCGCCACAAAATCCCTTGGTGGCGGTGCCGACTCCAAACTTTCCAAAGCTTACACCACTAAGCCTCCTGACCTCCCTCGTCCCTAATCCAGCACCGCTATCGTTCGAATCAAGCTGGATGCTTTCGAACGTGAAGTCAACTCGACGAAACCTAAAAGACCTAAACCTTCGAGTTTTCCAGAGTTTTCAAGAGCAATTTAACATAAAAGTGATGTTGTTCGTTTGTTCTTGACAAAGAACAAAC
>MU754370.1:46005-72638 GCA_026770625.1 Nicotiana glauca
CCCCCCCCCACCCACAAGTACTCTTTCCTCATAAGAACCCGTGTTGTTTGTTTCCTCAAGACTACTGCAATACAGGCACTTGACTCCAAAGAAATCTGTTGTGTGTCAGCACACAATCGGACTGGAGAGATACTGTATTCCCAAAAAAAATAAGAATCCCAACAATTTTCAAACTCTGTGAAACTTCTTTATCTGGAAAGAATTGAACAGAAAATGGAAGTCAGCACCCACGGTTCATCTAGCAAAAATTGGATCTTCATTTGTGTCATCTGCAAGCTGCATCCTTCATTCTTTTTTTCTTATATATATAGAAATTGTCCACAGGAGGTCAGATTCAGATTGCACTGTTACTATGTTCTCTTTCACGATATTAGATGTACTGACTAAACCACCAAACCTCATTTCTGTCTTGTCTGAAATAAAGTCAAGTGAACACAAGTCAGTCTAGTAGAAAAAGTAAATACCACTAGTATGATGGCATCAAATCAGGAGAGAAATTTATCTTTCTTGTATTGAACCAAAAACAAATAGAGATATGCAGCACATAAAGCATCAACCTATAACAAATTGAGGCAGTTTGAGTCTAAATTACCATATTAAAAGTTAATAAGAAAAGAGTAGATGGAGCTGCTCACCCAAATTTCATTTGAGACATGTGGTTATGGTTCTTCCAACAGTCGTTCCAATGGGTATGAGTCCGCAATGTGGCCCCTCAACAGAGGACTGGATATGAATCTTGTGATGATGTGTACTCGGAAGAAGTTGGATGAGGCAGTCATCAGAGAGAAGAATAATCGGCATAGACAGAAAACGGCATATGACATTAATATTTCCCTTCTCGTGGTCAAACCGTCCACCAAGTGCTCCGGTGGCTAGAATACACAACTGCAATTACATAGATACAAGTCAATCTCACTGAAACTATATTACGATATTTTTTCCAGTAATGGGGTCCTATAATCTTTTAATTGCTCTGAGATTATGCTAAATTGTATTTTGGCTCTCCCTTGTGTGCTTGTAATTATCATCTTACTATGCTAGAGTTGTAATATTGCATCAGATTTGTGGTCTTTATAATAGTGGATTTTCTCTAATGTCAGTAGATCCACTCAAAATAATAATAATGGTAATCATAAAAAAGACAATAATAAATATATTGTTCCTTTTAATAACGCTTTATACTTCGCCATCTTGTGAAATGTTTATCATTTGTCAACTTTTAATTTGATCCAGCACCCTTAGGTGGTGGTAGAGATGTTAATTAATTAATTGTTCAATTGGTTACAAAAACTTTACTATATTTTTTAGCAAATGCAATAGAAGTTGGACCAATCATGATTACAAGTAGAAAACTTCCACTATATATGAAAAGGCATATCATATTTTTTTTTCCATAATAACCTTACAACATACCCTACTAGAGAGTAAAAGGAAGTTTTTTTTTTTTTGATAAGGTAAATTGTATTAATCAAAACTCAAAAGGGAGAGAACTCTTGTATACAAGAAGTATACCAAAAAGTAGAGAATTTACATAAGAACAAAATTCTCTACAAAAGACGCCCAATCTTATATACAAATAGGGGTTATATAAGTCACTACAATATTTTAGGCCTACAACCACCCCCGAAAAGTGTGGCCTAAGATGCCAAGAAGTGTATCATTTGGGCAAAGGCAACACTTTATGACTTTAGGCAACGCTTTTTGGGGGGTGGCCTAAAATATCGTAACCTTTGACTATTGGCCACGCTTTGTATCTGCTGCCTTAGAAGTCACGCTTTAAAAATGTGGCCGATACGGTACAAAGGCCACACTTATATTTTCTCATATAGCCACGCTTTTATAACATAAGGCTACACTTATGAAGCATGATCTTTGTCACGTTGAAGGCTACGCTTACAAAGTGTGGCTTCTAGAGCAACATGACAATCCCTATGGCCACCCTTTTTAAGCGTGACGATTTTTTCTACACTACAAAATTATTTTTCAAATACTTATATTAGCCACAATTTTATGGTTAAAAAACTATATTTGTTTGCATCAAATTCTGTTCTCACACACAAATATATCTCAAGCATTAAATTAGATAATAAGTAATAGAATAAAAATAATTCAAATGCATATACTTAAAATAAATTTCAACAAAGAAACATACTTTGTGTATTATCTATAGTAATAAAGCACTGTTGGTTCAAAAGTTAACTAGCAAAGACCTCTACAAAACCAAATGTATTCATATTTATAGAATCAATAAAAATAAATATCCCAATTGTTCAAAAGGTCTTCACCATTCACTTTAATGAATCAAACTGATTTGTGACCACCATATCCAATTGCATCACCCGTATATTCCTACACATTCAAAATAAAATTATAAATTAGGAAGAAACATATATATAGTATACACTGGTTAGAAAGCATGATTTTGTAAGTTAAGATTGAGGTAGTTTTTGAAATTGGGAAATATAAATACCTTTTCAAGACTTGGGGTGTGAGTTGAGCCAGAAGAATGTGGTAGATTTTGGCCTCTCATAACTCGTGCACTACTTGCATCAATTGATGAAGGAATATTAGATCCAACACACCCTTGTATATCATGAAAATCCAGTCCAAGGTTGTTTTTCACAATTTGACTAAAAAAACATCGCATTTCTTTTCTCATCATTTCCTTCATTTCTTCATTCAGAGAAGTTATTTCATTGGCATGCTTTTGTTTAAGCTTGGTGATTTCTTCATCTTTTTTCAGAGAGCTTGTCGTCACCGATCTACCATAGCATCTAACCCGACAAGGCTGCTCCTTTCCAAATACAACCCTAAATGCATCATCTGCTGTTTCTCCGAAACTTTGACGATTCTGAAGTTCAGACTGTCAAAAAAAATATTATTGCACATCACTTACAATTAAATTGCACATACTATAATCTCAACCTACAAAAAGGTAAAATCTGAAACAAACAAACTGAAGTTGTTGGCAAAAGGTTTTTGCGTTTACACTGCAGCTTTTGAGTTATGAAAATTTAGGCTCTTACTTCCAAGAAAGGCACAGCAAAGACATGAATTTAGGCTAGATTGGAAGATATGAAAATTCAGCTCCTTTGAACCTTTCCAAAGGTCTTGTTTCCAGCTTAGTGTTGTGCTCTTCTAATAGGAATAACATCCTAATAAACTGCCTATAATTATGATCTGGATTAGTATAACTTGCAAAGCAACAATAATTCCTACAATTACTACACTAGCTATAAACAAACATTTTCTCCAAGAATTTCTTCTGAAATTCCCTTTGAAGATACTTGTCTGTTCAATGTGAATGCACAATAGCAAATTCTATTATCTCTGTAGAAAGGTTAGAACAATACATGAGACTACCTAGTGAAGCAACTGAACTAGCCCAAAGTAATCACACTTTACTTGGTTGGCCTACACGTGGCAAAGTGGAAATTCGCGACCTAAAGGTATGTTTTCAGTTGCAGGAATCGTTAATTAGTTCATGAAAGCGTCTGATCTCTTTTAAGTTTGTTCTAAAACAGGTGAGGTACAGGCCAAATGCTCCATTAGTTCTTCAAGGTATAAGCTGTACATTTGAAGGGGACAAATGATTGGAGTTGTAGGCAGAACAGGCAGTGGGAAAACAACCCTTATCAGTGCATTGTTTCGCCTCGTTGAACCTACAGACGGAAAGATCATCGTTGATGACCGCAATATTTCAACAATTAGGCTTCATGATCTTAGGTCGCGTATTAGAATTATTCCACAAGATCCTACGCTCTTTACAGGTTCCGTTAGATACAACTTAGATCCCTTGTTAGAATATAGTGATGATCAAATATGGAAGGTAACTTTCATATAAAGCTAATCTCATTGTTAATAAGGATCTGATAATTGCTTCTAATTTACTTATACAATTTTCTTGTTGAAGGTTCTTGAGAAATGTCAGCTTAGAGAGGTTGTTCAAGGAAAAAAAAAACAGGACTAGATTCCTCAGGTACAGATCAAAATGTAGATCATCAATATAAGATCATATAGCCAATTTTACTGGTTTTTGTACTAGAAGATAACAATAGTACTATGAGCAAAATGCAGTTTTACAAGATGGATCAAACTGGAGCATGTGACAATGACAATTATTCTATCTCAGACGTGCCCTATTGAAGAGGAGTAAAATTCTAGTACTAGATGAAGCCACTGCATCCATTGGCAATGCAACAGATGCAATTCTACAGAAAATAATCATACTAGAATTCGCGGACTGCACGGTTATAACAGTAGCTCATAGAATTCCAAGTTAAAACACACACAGAGAGAGAAACTCGAACATAATAACAAAGCTCATCGTTTTTATTTTATATACTCAACTACAGCCATATCTTCACTACAACAAAATCAAACTTGTAGAGACAATACAGACATCAAACAGCAAGAACGGGAAAAAAAGAAAGATAATAGAAGAAACAGTTATTAGCTGGTTGCAAAAATACCATGGAAATTAAGTCCTTCTGACGCTAAAAATCCTTGTCAAGCAATTCATAAAATCCAAACAGCAAATACAATAACAACACTTAACTTGCAGCATGACTTACTATTGTAACTTGAGTATCTGTATGAACTTCCTTCCCTTTCTTTGTACGAGTTGTAATAAATATTTCAGACTTTGATGGTTCCTCGTTATTCTCTTTGGTTGCGCGCTACAAATTATATAAAAGAAGATATAAAAAAGATATCACTTTGTTCTGACAAAGTACAAAAAGAACTAAAAGTAAGATTACAAAGTGTCGACTAAATATTACCAATGCCACACACACTCTTGCAAAATTAATAGGTGTCATTCGATGCCTCCACTTTTATTTTTTCCTGTTTTCTGAATTCAATTGGCACATAGCCTAACAACAAAGGAAGCATATTAATTAATAAATCAAAAAGGAAAAAATAATATACTATAACAATAGGTAGAAAATATAGAAATGCACGGTTTAATCTTACTTGGACATTTTCGTCATCCCAATACTCAATCAATTGACGGAACTGAACTTCAGGTATCTCATCGGGACGATTTTGTAGCATTTTTCAATAGTAGCATTTTTATCAAAATATTTCTTCTTACTATTCCTCTTGTGTCGCTTCCAAGCATCACAAAGACCAGTCATTACCCACTTCTCTACTTCATCTGGAATTAAGAACTTGGACCGTGCAAAATAACACACACACACACACACGTATATATTCTTAGTAGGAAAAAATACAAAAAATATATAATTGAAAAATTGATTATTCTTACATTGACGTATTCCCACATTCGTCGCTTAATATTCTTTGACACAACATGCCAACTAGTATTCATCAAGGGGATAAATCTTGGATTCCTTGCAATTGTTCCTAAAATGTTGGTCAAATCAGATACTCTCTTGTCAGTTGGTCCAACTGCTTGTCCTTTATCAAATGTCACCTCCTCTCTTTCGAGTCCAACGAATATTAAAACACTTTGTACATGGGCATTGAATTTCTTCGCCTTGAGGATCTCCATAAGAGTAAGCAAAATCTAAGAAAGATTGAACACCCTCGATATACTCTTTGCTATACCTTGGTAAATCCATCCATTCCTTGGATGGAACATTTGAATTCCTAAAAATAAAATTTATTAGATCTTCAAATATATAATCATTTAAGCGTTGACTATAAAATAAATCCAAAACGTCAAGAGTGAATTTGAAAACTAATGTATTATGAACTAATAAGACTTTCTTACCTAGTCATGACACTTATGCTAAGCAAACCCAACTTCAAGTCCACCACAGATCTACCTGAGCGCACCCAATCTTCTTGGAGAAAAGGAGTAAAATTAATAGGATCCACAGAATAACGATAACAAGTAATAAAATTATAAACCTAGTTTTTCATGAAGGTAATACAATAATTTTACGCACAAAAAAGTGTCATTAGCATATTGGCAAGTATAATGACACCTAAAAGGTGTATTTTATGTATAAAGATTAAATAAAAAAAAAGTTAAGATATAATGAAGCTGAAGCTATGGCAATCTTGGAAGCTTTGAAGTTCTGTGTTCAGAATGACTATGTTTTGATTGACCTGCACACTGACTCCATGATGATGATGAAGGTGCTGACTGGAGATTGGAGTATACCATGGATCATAGTCTCTCAGGTGGAAGAGATTAAGGAGCTGATGGCAAGAAGCAATGTAAGGGTGGCTCATACTCTTAGAGAAGGGAATAGATTGGCTGACTATCTAGCCAATTATGCTTTAGATGTGGGTAATATTGAGGCATATGATTTCTAGGAATTAGACATTCAAGGGAGAAGGAAAGTGAATTCTGATAGAAAACTATGTCCTTATCTAAGAGTAAATGTTGCAAGAGGTTAGGAGGTAAGAAGGTAACAAGGTTAGTTGGCAGGCTGCAGCAAGCAGGAAAAGAATTGGTCGACTATCATCCTGAGATCATGCTTATTAAAGGAGTGATCTTTGTGATAACTAAGGCATTGTGGCTGATGAATTTGGGAGGCAATGGGTTTATATCTGCTAGCAGCATGAGTTGTGATCAAATAAGAAGGGAGGAGATCATAGGTCTTACAGTTTCAACTGACAGTTGTATTTTAATGCAGGTACATGATCTATGTTTTTGCATCATCATTTGGATATCCCAATTTGGGTGGTATTAGAACTTCGTGCTCAATTCTGGGATATCAATGATGATTGAAAACATAGAAGGGAGTTTAATTATCAACTTGTCCAATTCAGTCATCGAATTCTCTTTGATGGAGTCTCAACTGGTTATATTTGTGCAAAGAGATCGTTTCACTAAAAGAGAAGTTACTTCAGATATGTCCTATTCCTTAATCCAAAACTTAAAGATAGGAGATGGGAAGTACTCGATAGGGGTAAAAGGCACAAAAGCGTGGTTGAAAAGGTCAGGGAGTATCGGTCAAAGTGAAGGCATGCGTTGTGGAACTTTAAAAGCTGGTGGAGTTTTCAGTACAAATAATAAAGATCTGGACTTACAACTCCCAACAGAACAAATGTCACAGGATTTGGCTTGATAATCACACTCAGAAAATGACATTACAATGAATCCAATGGGCACTACAATTGTTGTCGTGGAATTGTCAGCAAGAAGAACAATAACAAAAATGGGAATACATGCAGATGGCAGCTGAAAGTCGATATCCAAGGCAAGACAAACACATATGCAGGGGAACATCACCAGGAGAAACGACAACCAAAGGAATCACGAGCTAAACCTGGAAGAACACCTAACAAATATGGAAAATATATTCATGCCAGGGCAAACTTATTTTGGGTAGTAAACATTTGGCACTATGAACATAAGGAGGAAAATATAGAGAAATTGTACTCGATGCAGTAGCTTTACTGGAACATTGGCAATGGAATTCTATAAATAGAAGGGACTACACACGCGAGGACAAACTGAAAAATGATAGGACCAATTATCAAAACAAGTTGTGATGAAAAGTGATACCAGGATCATGATCGAAGTCACATTGGATGAAGCAATGGAGGCACGATTGATACATCATTATGTCAATAAAGCAAGAATGAAGAATACTCGCAAATTGGAAGACATTACATGGCTATTTTTGATTTACAAGTTACTTTCTCCTATTAGAATGCATAATGTAATATCAATATTGACTTCAACATTCAATATTGATAATAGGAATTATGTATTTGTCAATGTTTACTTCTTTCATCGTGTAAGGCCTCCGGACATGTTGTATTTCTTCTTTAATTTAATTATATATAAAAATTAGCCTAAGAAAATTGCCTAGCGGTTTTTCAAAAAAAAAACTAGCTATTTATGATTTCATCAACTCTAAAGAAGAAATTCAAAAACTATCCATATTCTGAAATTACTAAAAGAAAGATTTGGACATAAAGGGAACCATTTATCCTGACAACTTGAAGTCATCTTTAACAAGTTCATGTTAGTAACTCTTGATACAATACAAACTCTATTAAATGCAACTAGGAATTGAAAATTTGGTCTGCACTTTCCCAAATGGTTATGCATGTTAAACATCTCCTTGAGCTTATAATATTTCCCAAAATGGAAACCAATCTTCTCTCGGAGGTATAAAATTTACTACGTATTCTCAAGATCTGATTTTTGTAAGATAGAATAGTTACTATTCTCTTTCTTCCAGGTTTAGCCAATTATCTAATCTCTTAATTTCTTTTTTCGTTTTGTTTGAAAATCTTCTTTAAGATACTATCTTCCTCTTAAATATTACTTATAAGCTATATTCCTGAAGAATAACTGAAAATGTTTGAAGAGTGTTCATACAAAAACTTTTAGTAGAAAAACTCGTCTATATTTTTGTGGATTCAATGCAATTAAACTTGTCCAAATACTGGCATCTCTCTTGTTGAGCGCTTGATGTAGTCCTTATGCCTATGGCCTTACTATACTAACATGAGAGATTCATATCTGTAATCAATTAGCAAGTCATATATGAACTCTATGATTCAAAATAACTAAACTTGGTAACCTAAATTGATTTTAACCATTCAGTCATCTAAACAGAACATTACCATTACAAACAACCCAAAAAAAGGAATAAACAGAGCTGTTCAGTCCAAAATTACTTCAAAGAACATAATATATTAGCATACAATAGCTAAAGTTAGCAGCTTGCAGAACAATAACAAGTTAGGACATACTGGGAACATAAGCAGAATAAATTTTCAGGTGTTCAATCATGGATCACAATTGAATCATGGATGAGAATAGGCACAACAAACATAATTTCGAGGTGCTGGGCAGTATTTTCACAATAAATAATCACAACTGTGTTATTGCAAATGCACTGTAATATAAGTTGTGTCTCGAATTCGGTTTCACTTCTATCGGCCCCAAAAAAATTCAATAAGAAGCTAGATAAATTAAAACTTTTAAGTATAAGAAGGAACATCAATAAAAGATAACTAAAATCAAATAGTAAAGATAACTCCTTTTCAACCCAAGAATCTGAATTTAGTAAAAACAACTAAAACTTATACCCAAAAATTAAACAAAATAAAATTACTTCTTTTCAGCCCAACAATCTAAAATTAGAAAAAAAAATTAAAAACATTGAGTATAAACTGAAGACTGTACCAACATACCCATGTATATACATCATAGAAGATTATTTTTTCATCAGAAATCAAAAATTTTTTTTACAGAAAACCTTTGAGTAAAAGAAATACTGACCAATAGAGAAAGGATGGAGATTTGCTATAGTGAAGGAGCAGCTCCAGCAGCGGCGGAAAACAAAGCACAACAAAAAGTTAGGGCAAGGAGGAAAAGAACGCTGGGAATCGTTCTGGATGGAGGAGTAACAAAGCGCAACAAAAAGTTAGGGCAAGGAGGAAAAGATCGCTGGGAATCGTTCTGGATGGAGGAGTATGCTTTAATTACTTTGCCTTTTGAGTATTGGGTGGGGGAGGAGGGAAATATTTTCGTTATTTGGGGGGAAATTTTAGGAGAAATTTTTTTAACAAATTTTTAGATTACGCTTGTAAAGTGTTAAATTTGGTATTAGAATATAACAACGCTTCAAAAATGTTAAATTATAATTAATAAGCGTTGCCAACTAATTTGTAAACTGGCAACAGTTAAAAAGTATTGTCTTTATATTATAAGAGCACGCTTTTTTAAGTGTGGCCTTTAAAAACGTGGCCAAATACTCTAGTCAAAGACCACACTTCAAAAACTCATCTATAGATACTTTTGGCAACACTTTTCAAGTGTCGTCTATAATTAGTGTGGCTATAGGGCAAAAAAGTTGTAGTGAGTGCACCAAAAAGCGATCAAAGATAAAAGACAATTCTTAAGATGTGAAAGAGGAGACTCAATCCCCTCAAAAGTTCTCCTATTTATCTCCCCCCAAACTATCCACACGATAGCTAACTGGGCGAACTTCCACGCCTTTTGCTTTCTTTTTCTACGAAAATTGGCCCAGCTATATAACATTCCCTTTACAGTGCTTGGCATCACCCAATTGAACACCAAAAAGGTTCAGGATCGCCCTCTACAAAGCCGAGGACACAGGGGAATGTAGTAAAAGATGATCAACATCTTCCCCTGAGCTTTTACACATATAGCACCAACTAACAAGTGTAATTCCTCTCTTTCACAGATTCTCAGCAGTCAAAATCACTTCCATCGCCGCTAGCCATGTAAAAAAGCACACCTTCATGGGCGCCTTAGGAATCCAAATCGAGGAGTATGGAAAAGAGGCCTCCTCTCTTACCAACATACTCTGGTAAAAGGACTTTATGGTGAGCATACCATCACCAAGCAAACCCTTTCTCCAAGAATCACAAGATGGTTGGGGCCTGTCTTGCCCATATAGCAGTATTAATAAATCTTAGAGCTCCGCAATCTCTCAATTTTGCATGTCCCCTTTTAAATGAGAGGTCCCATAATACCCCCCACACCTCTTCATGCACCTTACAAATTTGTTGGACCAACAATTCCTTCTAGTTTGAAACTTTGAAGATGTGGGAAAGGAGACCCTCAGAGTATCCTCTCCACACCACCTATGATTCCAAAAGCTAATTTTCCTTCCATGTGAGAGATGTTGCCACTGAAGGATGCTCCTCCACATGCCACACCCGAAAGGTGTTGTGATTGCCTTGGTCCTCCAACCCCCTCCTGTGGAATCGTACTTTTTATTATGACCTCCCTCCATAGAGTATGCTCTTCTTCCCCGAATCCCCACAGCCATTTCCCCAACAAAACTCTGTTAAATACCCTAAGATCTTTTACTCCAAGTCTACCCTACTTCGTTGGGGAAGTGACTGTCTGCCAATTCACTAGATCATACTTTCTAGTTCCATCTGCTGCATACGAAAGAAATTTACTTTGTAGTCGCCCTAGTTTTTCTGTGATGCTCACATGAGCTTGCAACAAGGACAAGTAAATAGGTGGGCATACTCGATAAAGTTCTTTTAATGAGCACTTCCTTTCCACCATTTGACAAGTATCGTTTATGTGAGCCTGCTAATCTTTTTCAACCCTTTCGGTCACTGGATTCTAAACTGTACTATACTTATGTGAAGCACCCAATGGAAGACACAGGTAAGTAGTAGTAAGGGAGCCCACCTTACATCTGAGAACATAAGACAAAGCATCAATGTTAGCAACCTTACCCACCAGAAAAATCTCACACTTACTGAGGTTGATTTTGAGACCTGAAAACATCTGAAACCACTGCAGGACCTGCTTCAGGTAGGTCAATTGATCCATATCGGGATCACAGAAAACCAGGGTGTCATCCGCAAAAAGCAAATGACAGACTTTTTGGGCACTAGCAACCCGATCAGAGTTAAGAATCCTCTCAAGAAGCCTCCCCCCGCCGCACGATCCATCATTTTACTCAAAGCATCAATCACTAGAATGAATAGCATGGGGGATGGCGGGTCTCCTTGCCTGAGACCCGTGGAGCTGCCAAAGAAACCACACAGGCTACCATTAACCTTGACAGAGAATCTAACTAAGGAAATGCGGAACTTGATCCATCCCCTCCATCTTGCCCCAAACCCCATCCGCATCATAGTGAAATCTAGGAACTCCCAATTGACATGGTCAAAATCCTTCTCAAGGTCCAACTTGCATAGTAAGCCGGGATCTTTATTTTTCCTTCTGGAGTCTACAAGTTCATTTGCCATCAAAGTTGCATCCAAGATCTTCCTACATTCCACAAACGCATACCTTCAACAAATGCATTCTGGGAGGACGAAACAGGCACATCAAAAACCTTCTTGAGTCTGTTGGAAAGCACTCTAAAAATAATCTTGTAAATGCTTTCCACGAGACTAATAAGCATGTAGTCACTAATACAAGATGCACCTTCTTTCTTAGGCATAATAGCAATAAAAGAAGCATTGATACTTCTCTCGAAAACACCATTCACATGGAACTATTCAATGGCTTCCATAAACTCCCCCTTGATGGTGTCCCAACAAAGCTGGAAGAAGGCTAAGGAGAAACCATCAGGGCCGGGGGCCTTATCACTAGCACAACTCGACACAGCCTCGTGCACCTCCTCCTTCTCGAAAACCCTTTCTAGCCACTCGCTGTCTCCTTCCCCTATGTGGTTGAACTCTGTTCCCCCCAAAATCGGCCACCAACTAACTTCCTCTTTGTATAAGTTCTCATAAAACCCCACTATCGCTCCTTTTACCTCCTCCTCTCCCTCAATCCTCACCCCATCCATAAAAGGACTCTGTGAAATTTCTCCTTCGATTTTCAACCGCCACCTTATGAAAAAATTTGGTATTCGAATCCCCCTCTTTTAACTATAGCGCCCTCGAATTTTTCTGCTAACTAGTCTCTTGAGCTATTGCTAACTCGACTATTTTCCTCTTAACCTCCCCCAGTCTCGTTTTCTCAGATTCATCTAACTCTCTCGCCCCTTCCCCTATCTCTCTCTAGATCCCCCAATTCATGCATAAGCTCCGTCATTTTAACATCTACCCTCCCAAAAACCTCCTTATTACACCTAATAATATCTCAATTGAACAATTTAAATTTTTTTGAAAGACGGAATGAAGGTGCCCCTGACACCTGGTAGCTTGTTCACCATTCTTCACCTTGTCACCAAATCCTAGCACCTTCAACCAGATGTTCTCGAGTTGGAAGGGAGCGCGCACCCCCCTCCCTCTGCATCTATCTAGCAAGATAGGCAAATGATCTGAAGTCAGTCTAGGTAAAGGAATTTGCAGCACATTCGGCACTAGCTCATCCCAGGAGAGTGATATCAGAAATCTATCAAGTCTACACCTTGAGTTGGAATCCTCCGCCCTGGCCCAAGTAAAACTTTCCCCTGACGGAGGAAGATCAATGAGAAAGTGATCATTTATAAAGTTGGAAAACTCCTCTATGTCCCTTGAAATCATACTACACCCTAATATCTCCTATACGAATCTAATAATGTTAAAGTCTCCCCCTAGAACCCATGGAATATCCTATTCCCCAATCATATTGGCCAATTCCTCCCAGAAAAACACCTTGGACACTTTCCTACCGGTCCGTACACTCCCTAAAATCCCCACTCCACCTCACTCACTCTATTTTTTACAAGAGCTGCTAAAGAAAAGCTCCCTTCTTAATCTCATTTACCTCCAAGCTTCTATCATCCCATATTAGAATAATGACCCTAGTACTTCCCGCTGCTGGAACCCAGTCATATTTTACCCAACTACCTCCCCATATAATCCTCACAATCACATCCGACAAAACTTCTATTTTTGTCTCCTGAAAGCAAACTAGGTTAGCACCCCACTCTCTAACTCCCACTTTGATAATGGCCCTTTTGTTTGGGTCATTCATCCCCCTCACATTACATGAAAGAATCTTAACTTCCATAAGAAACAATATCCCCCTTCTCCCCACCCCCTCTAACCGAGCTCCCTTCCTCCCTGTCACACACCCGACCCCTTCTCTGGTACACCACTACATCCCCTAAATTATTTTTCTTAACACCTTGACCCAACTCCCTCCCTGCACCATCATAACAAGATTGTTGCTCAATCTCCCTCAACAGTTCTAACACCCCAACTTCCTACCCTTCAAAAGAAACACCTAAAAACTTCCCAAAGTTTAATAGTTTATCCTACATCTAGAAAGACATATCCCCTCCTCCAATCCGTGACGAAATTGGACAGACGTCTTCTACATATACCCTTTCTTTGCCCCTACCGGAGGAATACAAGACCTGGATTCGCACGGTCAACTCACGTGCTACGCGGAAAAATCACCTGTTATGGTATAAATACCTGTACCCGCGCAGTCAACTCACATGCTATGCGGACAAGTCACGCGCTATGGTATTAATATCCTCACAACCAGGCCCTTGGTCTCACTCAATCATGTACCTCACTAGTCTCACCATCATCAACAAATAAGGGAACACATCCCACATCAAGTATCACAATATATTAGCAAATAATAGAGACTGAGGTAAACATGTACAATAATTTTTATGACTGAGTACAAATAATATGAGTATGAATAAATCCTAAGCATGATCTCTAACAAGAGGTGTTAATCGGGCCAGGTCAGCCCAGTTCCGGACCGGCCCAGACTGGGTAAATCCGAAACTGGCCCGGAACGGTTAGAGGGGCAGGGCTGGGTAGGGGGTTGGGCCGTTTAAGTTTTTGAAAACGGTTAATTGAATCGGTTGAACCCGGTCCAGTGAACAGTAACCTGTAACGGGTTAACCGGCCCGGCCCGGCCCGGTACAATGGTTCATTTTTTTTCTCGAAATTTGTGGGCCTCACTGACCGTTGACAACGGTTAGACCTTGAATTGGTCCGTTGGCCAACGGAAATATTGCATAAATAGCCTTTTTTTAAATTTTTTAACCCTTTTTCAATTTACAAAACTAACCTTCTCTAAAACTATAAATATCACCCCCCTCTTCTTCATTTCTTCACTCAATACTCATTTCTCAATTTCAGTTTCTCTCATTCTCCAATTTGCAAGACTTCAAGTCTTCAATTCATCATTTCATCTTCTAATTTTATTTGTCTCTCTTTTCTTGAATTTAATTTATCGTGTTTTATCATTCGGAATTTGAAGTTTGAACAATTGAAGGTCAAAATTGAAATACTTGCTTGACGTTTGCTCGTGGTAACATCGGAATTGCGTAATCAAGTGCTCAATGGTGCACTCCCTCCAAATCTTCTCTTATTTACTATTTTAATTGCATATTTAATTTTAGCTTATACTTTAATTTTTATAATATGTTGAATACTGCTAAAAGAGCGTGTAAAAAAGTTACTGGTAGAGGAAATAAAAAAAGAGGTAGTCCTTTAGCATCTGGTAGTAATAGTAATACCCAATTTACACATATTTCCGAAACATTGCCTAATGATAATATATATTATGAACAATTACAAGAAGATTCTGAAATATAAGATAATGAAATAGGAATAGAAGATGAGATACCAGCTACACCTACTAGCGCTGGAGTTGGTAGTGTTGGACTTGCTACAAGGGGTAGTGGTCGTGGCACTAGTAGTAGACCACATGTGGCTCAAACTACTAACCATAGAAAAAGAAGTAAGGTTTGAATTTTTTTTAAATAATTGAAGGTACTGACAGAGTTAGATGCAAAATTTGTAAAGATGATTTTAAACATTTGACTGGAGGAAATTTTGGGGTGGGTAGGGGGTGGGGGACTGAGACGCTTAGTAGACATATAAGAATTGAACTTCCCATAGAATGGGGCTCTGATAGTGATGGAAATAAAACAACTCTTAACCTTACTACTGAAGGACTTATGAAATATGATAAAATGAAGGATCGTGAGGAGTAAGCAAAAATGATTGTTTTGGGTTGTCTACCTTTTTCTTTTGTTTATTCATCATATATTATTATGTATATTCAAAGGATTTACAATCTGTTATTTAAAGGTATTCCTAAAAGTACTCGTAGAGCTGATATCTTTAGACTTCATGGACAATATCAAATATACATACGTTATTTGTTTAGCCACCTTCCTTGTAGAGTTTCTCTAACTTCTGATATTGGCCATGCTGTTAATGGAAATGATTATTTGACAACTACATGTCATTGGATAGATGATACTACTTGTATGCAAAAACGTATTATCGCTTTTAGATATGATGAAGATCAGAGTCATACTGCTGCGTTTATAGGTACTACTATTTGTGAAGTTATTGAATTATATAATCTCAAGCAAAAAATTTTGTGTATGTCTTTTGATAGTGCTTCTAACAATAATGCTGCAATTTCAATATTAAAACTGCATTTACAACCACCTCTTGACGAAAATTTTCATGTTAGGTGTGCATGTCATGTTTATAACTTAATTGCTAAAAGTGGCCTTGATTTATTTTCAACCGAGATTACTCATGTTAGAAGAGCAATTGGTGTTATTCAAGGAAATAATAGACAATCTAGAATAAAGAAATTTAAGAATAAGTGTATCCAGTATAACCTTAAACCCAGATTCATGCCAGACGAAATTGTTACTAGATGGAATTTTATATATATAATGTTACTACAAATATAGATTTCCATTAACTGAAGTTGCTAATGCACATTGTACTGATCCAAACCATATGTTAACAACTATTACTTGGGAGGTCATTAATGATGTTGTTAAATTTTATACAGCTACCGTTGAGTTTTCTGGAGCATATTACCCTACTGTTACTATGAATTTAATACATATAGCTGAAATTTTTTTTCTATTCTTTGAATTTAAGAAGAAAGAATAATATAAGGATGTTGTTGTTAAAATGCAAGAAAATTTCAAAAAATATTTCTTTCAAATTCCTTCGATTTAATTTATTGGTGCTGTTTTAAATCCTTCTATTAAGATGTCTGATTGTCACCAATTAATGAATACTTTATATACTTATATGGAGATTGGACCAACTGAAACCCCGGATTTATATGTTTCTATGAACATGCTAAATGAATATTTACAACAATTATATAATTATTATGCAAATGTAATTGGTGATGGCAATGTTAACCCCACTATGCATTATAGCACTTCTGCTACTGTGGATGATGAAGAAGGCCTTGATAGTTTTAATATATTTTCTACAATTTCTAACACTCAAACCTGTAGCGGGAACATTGATGAACTTCAATTCTACTTGCAGAAGCAAAAAGAGCCTCGCACAAAGGAATTTTCACCGTTGGGATAGTGGCATGATAATGGAAAGCAATTTCCTGTTCTTTTCGCTATGGCTCGGGACGTGCTAAATGTGCCAATTTCTACTGTTGCATTGGAGAGTTCATTTAGCCAAGCAAGACAACAACTTGGAGACACCCGTCACTCATTGGGAAGTAATACTTTGGAAGTTTTAGTATGTTTCAGAGATTGGATTAGATCGGAATGAAGAAATCAAGGATGTGAAGATGTTGATAGCCCAGAAGACGAGGAACTTGGAGATATATTAACACATGGTAACCCATCCGAATTTAACACTCTAGAAGAAGGTCACTCAGTTCATATTGATTATGAAGTACTTACTAAGGCAATGCAAAACCTTTGAATTTACTAGTTTTTAACTTTTTGGTTAATTTACTTGTTGTTAAAAATGTAAACCTTTTAATTTTTAAGTTTGAATTATGAAATAAATGTAGCACTTACAATAAGTGCAATTTTTTCCCATCTTCCTTCTATTCTTTATGTTAATATTTTGTATTAATATAACTTACAATAGTTATACAAAATACCCAAAAAAAAATTAAAAATACATTAAACCCGGCCCGGCCCCCTCAACCCTTAACCCTTACGGTTTAATTTTTACCCGGATGAACCCGAACCTGTTAAACATGTTAAGAACTAACCCATAACTGGCCCGGACCGTAACCCGTACAGGTCCAAAAAATAGCATCCCGACCCGGCCTGGTTAACCCGCTTAACACCCTTATCTCTAACATAAAGGTAGACAAGTTCAACAACAAGTAACCACGTAAACACAGATGACAACCATGAGGCCTCACGGGACGGACCAAGCCTCCATACCTTGAGGTATACACGCACACGTTCATCACCTAGCATGGGTATCACCTCCAAATAGTCACACGATATCAAATTCTCCGGGTTTATATCCTCAAAGCCAGAGTTAAAACTATTACTTACCTCAACCGCATAAAATCCTACTCCTGGATGCCCTCATCTATGGACTCAATCTCTAAAAGCTCTGAATCCAACCATAATCATATTAATACTATCACCATATGCTAAAGAATTGAATTCCACAATAAAAAAATTACAAAATATGCCAAAATCCGAAATCGGCCAAAATTCGGCCTCCGGACCCACGTCTCGAGATCGGTAAAAAATGGCATAATAATAAACCTCGTTCTCTCCCGAGTCTAACCATATAAAATTAACCGGACTCCACTTGGTTCCTCAAATCCTCACTTAAAACTCTCCAAAACTCAAACCCTACCTCCCTCAATTTCATTTTGAAATCATTAATCAAATCCCAAAAACAATGATGAATTCATGAAATATAACTAAAACCGAGTAGAGAACACTTACCCCAATCCATACGGTAAAAATCGCCTCCAAAATCGCCCAAATCCGAGCTCCCCAACTCAAAATATGACCGAATGAGCAAACTCTAGTTTTATATATTTTTCTGCCAGTTATTCTGCCTTGTTTCTCATGACAAACAATCCTGAAAGTTATTTTTTATGCATCCAATAGATTTTTTTATGAAATTCTAGTCAAGTTAGTCTTTTGAATCACTCAATTTGACCTTATAATGAAGGAGATACGTATATTTTAATATTTGCAAATAGTGCAGACTTAAGAAAGAATTACAAGAAAATACACTTGACATCACACCATAACAAAAAATGGCATATGTTTTTAAGTTTGACCCTACCCAGCCCATATTGTGCATATTTTGAAAGCACGAGCAAATTCAAAATTTATGGAGTTAAATTTGTATTCTCACAACCGTTGCATTCACTCTATTTTCTTCTCATATCTTCTACATATGCTTCAAGGGGCCATCTGCTATTATTGCTTCTCTCCTGTGTCATCTGGTTGCAATGTAAGAAAATTGAAGAGTAGAAGTTCACCATTGAAGGCTATCCATAGCTTTGCTTTCGAAAATAGGATTTTTTGAGTTTGTTAGTTGTTTGGGTTGGGCGTTGTTCCAATTGATTGAAACTATCAGAAGGAGTTCAAAATTTCAATTTGAAGTGATTTTGAGTAGATTTGAACAAGATTTGAGTTAAATTTCAGAAAAAACGCAAGGAAGAAGATGCAGTCAGTTTTTGTATAATTATGTATCTTGTATAATAGTGTATATAGGTGTATAAACACATCTTATACACTATTATACACCTTTATACAAGCGTTTGTAGACGAACTTCTTCCACGATTTTCAGTTGCAATTCTTGTTCAAAACCAGTCCAAATCTCCATTAAATGACTACAAATTTTATATACAACATCCTTATACTATTTCTAACAATTCTAAATAACACCCACTGCAAATTTCTCACAAAATCAAATTCGAAATCTAAACTCACATATTTAAGTTTGTTAAAAATCTAATTTTCACCATTTAAATGGATTTGGTTTGTTGAACTAATATTTGAGTTGTAGTTGTTGATTTGAAAATTAACTCAAAAACTTGAGCAATCTTTTTTAAAAATTAAATAGTAATTTTGAGAATTTATTGGAGTCGGATGTTGAATCTTAGCCTATTATTTTTGGGCTAGTTAGTTGTAAATTGAAATATAGGCTATGAAATTAAAAAGTAGGGATCCCCGTTGTTGATATGTGAAATTTTTTCTTTTAAAATACGCTGCCAGTGGCAATTTTATAATTAATCTGAAAAATCTGGCAACCTAATTCTTAGTAAAATGACCATAAAATCCTCATACGATGCCCAAATTCGATAATTTTTTTTGCTACGGGTCCGTAATTACGATACGGATCTAATTCTTTAATCAAAAAAGAAATCTGAGCTCATTTGTTCAATATGATATCATTTATGCTTGAAGAAACGACATCTAAACATAAGAAAAACGAGCACAACACAACCAAACCTATTCAAAACTCACCTGAGGCCCTCGAGACCTCAACCAATAATTTTAACAAGTCATATATCACTACCCGAACTTGGTCGAACCTTCAGAACACCCAAAACAACGCCAAAATACCAAATCAACCTTGAATTCAAGACTAAAAATTTCTAAACTTCCAACTTTCGCCAATTCAAGCCTAATTCTACCACGGACCTCCAAATTATATTCCGGACACACTCCTAAGTCTAAAACTACGTCGAATCATAAAAATTCAAATCCGAATTCATTTACTCATAAGTCAACTTCCGATTGACTTTTCTAACTTAGCATTCTAACTAAGAGACTAAGTGTTCATTTCATTCCAAAACTACTCTGAACCCAAACCTACCAACTCGATACAACTCAACATAGCTGAACAACACATAAATAAATATAGATGGGAAAAATGGGGCTATAACTCTCAGAACGAACGATCGGGTCGTCATAGTAAACTTCTTGAAGCATTACTTTATTAGTATGGGCGGTATACAAATTATGTTTCTTTGTTGAAGTTTATTTCAAGTACATGCATTTGAATTGTTTTTATGCTGTTGCAGTATACAAATTATGTTTCTTTGTTGAAGTTTATATATATATATATATATTTGAATTATTTTTATTCACTTACTTATCTTCTAATTTAGTGCTTGAGATCATAACGTATATGCTTGAAATAAATATGAATATAGAATATAACGTAAACAAATATAATTTTTAAACCACAAAATTATTGATAAAATTATTTCATAACGCAGATAAAAATGCCACGCCTAGAAAATTTGGCCATAGGAATTGTCAATTTGACGCTATGCTCTATAACTGATGCTTTAGAAGCCACGCTTTAAAAACGTTATCTATAAGAAACCAAAGACGACGCTTCAAATCTGTAACTTTACGTCACAAAAGCCCGGCTACAAGAGAAAATATAAAGCGTAGCTTTTTGACGCATCTAACAAAAATAACCAAGAAGATATTTATTTTGTATTAACCACACATAGAAAAAGCACAGTAAGCTGTCTGTAAAAGTGGAGCAGGCAATGAAGAGAGAGTGCAGTAGGAAGAGGAAACATGCGTACTGCGTGTCTCCGGGAAGAAATAAAACAAAAGCCGTAACCACTCTCTCCTCTCTTGTCTTCAATCACTCCCTTTTTACCCATTTTTGAAGAGAGAGATATATATATATATAGTTTCTTTCTGTTTCTCATTCTTATCTCATGTTTTCCCCTCAATTCACATGTCTCTCGTCTTTCCCCCTTTTTTGGCGTTCCCTTGCGTCTGTATCTGTCCAACTCTTTCTCTGTTGGGGCATCTCCAACGCATCTCTAAATCTTGCACCAAATTCAAATTTGAAAATGGTGTTTTTTTATTCCAATGCAATATAATTTTTTGTACTATTATAGAGCATGAATAGTGTTGCACTAAATTTGGTGCAACACTATTCATCACTCTATGTTTGTTTAATATTATTTTATTCATTTTTTTTTATTTTTGGACTTTTAATTTATCATATATTGTGTATATAATTAACTTTTATATTAAGATCTTTCTAATTTTAATTTTATATCCTATTTTTTGATATATTAATTTTTGTATATATTATATTTATATAAAATTATAAGTTAATTTTATTATTATTATAATTGTATAAAAAGAAATATAACCATTATTTAAAAAAAAATGCAAATGTAAGATATCTAATGTTGCTAAAATTAAAAAGTGAAAACTAAAATTTAAAAAAAAAAATTAACAATACATAAAATAAAAATACATTCTAATTAAATACATTATAATTAAAGTACATAAAAGGAGGATACATTAAAATTGAAATTACATTATATAAGTGGTGAATGTGAATTATATATAATGAATATAGAAAAAAGA
Organism: Nicotiana glauca; assembly: GCA_026770625.1. Lineage (NCBI taxonomy): Eukaryota > Viridiplantae > Streptophyta > Magnoliopsida > Solanales > Solanaceae > Nicotiana > Nicotiana glauca. Next base: position 67,480 of record MU754370.1, read on the forward strand.
AAAAAGATAGTATTAGTTTGAAGGAAATGAAAAATGAAAAGTAAATAGAAAATAATAATATAATATAGAAGAGAGAGAAGATTTGGTGTAAAAAATGGTGTAATGGTTGGAGTAAATTTAGTGTTATACCATTTTAGTGTGAAATTTGGTGCAAAAAATAGTGCTAGCGTTGGCCTTGTGGAAAGGGCTAATTATACTCCTCAACTATACGTAATACTACACCTACAACAACAATTAGTTTATGTTGGGATCGGAATAATATGGTGGATCAATAGAGGCGGAGCCAAGACTTTAAGTTTATGAATTCAGAATTCTAATCATTTTAAGTTAGTGAGTTCTACATTAATAATTCATACATATTTAATGGATTTTCTAAGAGAAATACAGGGTTCCAAAGCTAATGGGTTCGACCGAACCCGCATCCATCACTCTAGCTCAGCCCTTGAATGCATGCGGAAACTAACAACACAAAGCTTGATGGACGATAAATCAGACAAAAAAGAAAATATATTAAAGAAGCATACTATATTAATATGGTTTGGTCTAGTGACGTACATAAATCTACTAATAAAAAAAACTAATAGAGAGAATAAATTCTCACCTTAAATAAGAGCCCATTTGGACACAAAATTTTTTTTCCTTTTTTTCCAAAAAAAATTTATTTTTTTCGAAATCAGTATTTGTTCATAAAATTTTCAATTTTCACTTGAAGATGCATTTTGGAAATTTTCAAAAATTTAAAAAACTCCAAAAAGCAGTTTTCAAAATGTTCACTCAAATCACAAACAAAACTTCAAAAACAACCCAAAATTATATTAATGTCCAAACACAAATTTTTTCAAATACCATTTTCACTTGAAAAAAAAAAAATTCACCATGTTTTGAAATTTTATTCTTATGTCCAAACGTCTAATAAAACTCTCTAAAAGACTACATTGTAGATATTATTGTTGTTGTTGTGAAAAGAAAATATCAATTTATAGAAGTACAAAGCTTTTACTCTCGGAAAAGTATAAGGCATATGAAGGATATCTATTCCTTTTAGAAGTCTTTTTCTCTTCCTATGAAAGAGAGTCCTAATAGATTAAAATTTTAGGGCAAAATCCTAACAATTTCATAAGCGGGGTCTATGAAGAATAGTGTATATGCAATTCTTACTCCTACCTTATTCAGATAGAGAGATTGTTTCCAATAAACCTTTGACTCAGCCAAACATAATCACAACTATACATTACTATTTTAAATTTTATCTTCCCTTATATTTGAGGGTTATTCATACTTTTGTTGTTAGCAAATTGTTCCGAATTTGCCTTGACCCCTACGGACCCTTAACATGAATCCTAAACGAAGTACAATGAAAGGTAATTCTAAACTATTGTAAAAAATAGAGGTTTAAATATGAAACTTTCTTAAGAAATATTTTAACACGTGGAATCCGCTCACTCCACACTAAAACTCCGTGGAGGTCAAAGGTATGAATGCATAATATATCATGTATTTGAAATATATCCATTTATACTTTATATGTATAAATGGATGTATTCTAACCTTTTTGCCCTATGTAGACTGTATTTGAAGGAAAATAGAATATCATGGAGTTAAGATAAACTCCAATTAACAATTTACCTAACATAGTGCACTTAAATATAATTGAACAAAATTAATGTTTTCTAAGGTGAACGCCACCGACAATATTTATATATAGGCTAAATATAGTATATAGTGGAAGCGTGAAAGAATTGATGAGCATTGTTTGCTTAAATATTTTATTCCTCATTAATACTCTTTTGTCTTTTGGATGGAAATTATATATTAGTATATGAGAAAGTGGTTTTCAAGAATTGTCTCGTAGATGTTATAGTGGGATTTCATGGGTCCTCCCTAGTTACTACGTTGGATGGCTCCCATTGAAAGGGAATAAATGGCCTGATTAAATAAGTTAAACAAATATTTCATCAAAGTTGGAGTAAGATTTATCCTATTATAATAATAGTAGAGGTTAGGACAAGAAAAAAGAGATGGTATTTTATTATGTTAATTATATATACTAGTAGCTTATTTGGAGCTATCCTTTTGTGAATTGTAACATTTTCATTTGATCTTTATTTATTAGGAGTACTAATTAATGATGGTGGGCCCTGCACTTCTTATCCGTTTAACTAACAGTTTTGGTAGTTCATTTGGTTGTTTACCGACTATATCGACCTCATCATTTCAACTTGGACAAACATTAATTACAAGATGAGATCTTGTAGTATCTTATCTTATTTGAGGAAATTCCACATGTTTAGGTGACTATGCTTTGCACTTCACCTAAGGGCGACCTAGTAGTCAATGAACCGAGTTAAAAATTACTATAAAGCTTTAGGTTTGAATCATAGTATTTCTTCTCATCCGTTTTAGGCTCGATGGGCTAGTTAATTGGTATATGTTGCTAGTAAAAGATGAAAGATATCAAATGAAATTAGTCGAGATACAAGCAAACCAGCACGATACCATAATTATATATATATATTTTTTAAAAAAGTGACTACGCTTTGAACATCTTATTTGCTACTATAAAGGAAGTTTCAAAAAAGGAGAAGGCAGAAGCATAGAAGCCGTGAAAGATTGAGGTACAGATTGGTAATCTGATTCAATGTTTAAATTATTACTCCATCCGTTTCACAGTAGATGAGATAGTTTGACTCGGCACATAGTTTAAGTAAAAAGAAGAAGACTTTTAAAACTTGAGATCTTTAAAGCTTACGGGGTAAAAAGTTTGTGGGACCATCATATTTGTGTGACTATAAAAGCTTCTATTTAATTGTAAATGAGTAATGAAAAAATTTAAAGTTGAATTACTTCAAAATTTAGAAATGTGTCATTTGTTTTTGAACAAACAAAAAAGAAAGTACCTCATTTAATATAAAACGGAGGGAGTACATTGTTTGATTTTTGATTAAAAACTATGTGTAACTAATTAGGCGTTCAATTTTTGATAGAAAATTATGTTAAACAGAAGTGACACTTAAAGCAATTTACACAAAATTATAAGTTTTAACCAAATTATTAGTAGTTGATTTGTCGAGTGGGAACAATATGCTCTTCGGGGAAAAGCAGAAAGGTGATTGACGGCCGCACACTTTGGTGAGTTCCTAACGCGCCTTATTTTCGGGTCATATATCGACTGAAGAAGCATCTCTTTTACACTAGCCTTGTTTTTTTATCCTTAAACTAAAATAATCAGAAACTAATGAAAGCTCCATTGGATAAATCATTTGTTAATGAAATGACCAATTCACACAAATTGAAACAGTAATATGTCACAAATTCAAACACTAAATTTCTGTAACCCTAATTAATATAGTAGGGCTGGATGAATATACACGTTTACATCCAGAATATATACATACAGCCTAATCTACTAAATTACCCAATTTTTTAAGGTAGAAATGCATTTACGTGATAATTTCTCGGTAATCGGCTTTCCGGCACAACTCCGGCGGCCGACGACGAGCTCGCCACTGGCAACTCGCCGCACTTATGGCATCTCGTAACTACCAGGATCTGCCGGCAAGACGGACACGACGAATGCGAGCCTAACCAGGTATCGATGCATCCTACGTGGAATCCATGGCCGCACTGCGGCAGCACTCGAATCTCATCTCCGACGGCGAATTCCGCCAGGCAAATGGCACATTCAGAAAATTTCGCGGTGTGTTCGTTTGTGTAACTGAGCTTCGGAAGCGACTTGAGGACCTTCTTTTTCAAACCTTTATTAGCCGGAGGTGATGAAAAGGCTGAATTTCCGGTGGCTCTAGCGGAGATCCGTCGGATCCAGGCGCAACGAGCAACGGCAACGAGACCGAGGACGCAAATAAGGGCGCAAAGGAGAGCGGCGAGGATGACGACGAAATCGGAATCGACGTTGCCAATACGTGAGGAGGAAGTCGCCGGAGACGGTGAAGTGGACGGTTTAACGCCGCCGGGAATAAGTGAAGGATCAGTATTAGTCATGAGGAAAGTGCGGAGCTAATTGAGAGAGACGATAAAAGCGTTGTGCTTAAATTTCAGCTCTTTCTAACTTTATAAAGGAGTAAAATATAGGCAGCTGTTTAGCCAGCAACTTTTTTTTTTATAAATGTTAATTTTCTTCGGATCAAGAAAGCGAACGGATGGAGTCAAACTCACACATCTTGTGCGGTAGACTCACGTCGTTGCTATGAAACAAATTACAATATACTATATAATTTTATCTGTTGAAATAAATTAACATTAATTTTACTAAATTACCATTTAATATAAGTAGCATACATATAAAGTAAAATATTTTTTATACCGATAGAAGTCTGTAAAAAGACTACCTAGAAAATAAAGTGATCATTTTATAAGGTGACCCTATGATTTTTAATTTCCAAAAGCTCCGTCTTTCCTATGTATAAAAGAGCACTTCCTTCGTCTTAAATCATGATTCATTATTTGATTTTTAGCACGATATTTAAGAAAGAAATAAATAATTTTAACATTTAAGATGTATCATAGACCTTAGACATTGAGGCGGGTACAGAGGCAGAGTCAAGATTTAAAGTTTTTGGATTTTGAATTTGCAATCAGACCCAGAGCTCGAAGTTATTAGTTCACAATTAAGTCTATGTCGATAATCTATTGAAAACAATCTCTTTGTCTTCGTAGGATAGGTAAGGCTGTTTACACACTACCCTCCCCAAACTCATGTATGAGATTAATTTTTTTTTTTTTTGTAATAGATTTTCTAATACAGATACAATGTCTAACCAAAAGCTATTGGGTTCGTGTGATCCGTAAGTAACGCTCTCCCTCCACCCATGATGCACACTAGGGGTGTACATAGGCCGGGTTGGTTCGGATTTTTCAATTACCAAACCAAACCAATAGTGTCGGATTTTTAAATCTATAAACCAAACCAAACCAAACCAACGAAATCGGGTTTTTCAATCTCGGATTTTCTCGGTTTTTTCGGGTTTTCGGGTTTTTTTTTTTCCGATAAGTCTTCATAGCACAAATATATAACTTGTGCTCCACATACTTCTCTAATCCTACAAGGATACAACGATATAATGTAATTTTCAAAAAAATAATACAATAATATGAGATGCGTCATAACATTGTACTAAAATATTCAATAACAAAAATACTAA
>MU754373.1:5549-27390 GCA_026770625.1 Nicotiana glauca
GAGTTGGCCTAGACCCTCCTCAGCTACAGAGGTTCGCAGTTTCCTCGGCTTGGCGGGTTACTACCGTCATTTTGTGGAGGGGTTTTCATCGATTTCAGCTCCTATGACTAGATTGACTCAGAAGGGTGCTCTATTTCAGTGGACATAGGAGTGTGAGGCGAGCTTTCAGAAGCTCAAGACAATTTTGACTACAACCCCCATTTTGATGTTAATTATAGGTTCGGGGTCTTATACAGTTTATTGTGATGCCTCACGGGTTGGCCTTGGAGCGGTGTTGATGCTGGGCGGTAGGGTAATTGCCTACGCGTCCAGACAGTTGAAGATACACGAGAAGAATTACCATGTCCATGACCTTGAGCTAGCTGCTATTGTTCACGCCTTGAAGATCTGGCGTCATTATTTGTACTGTGTGCCTTGTGAGATTTATACTGACCATCGTAGTTTGTAGCACTTGTTCAAGCAAAAAGATCTAAATCTACGTCAAAGGAGGTGTTTTAAGTTGTCGAAGGATTATGATATTACTATTCTGTATCACCCGGGCAAGGCCAATGTGATGGCTGATGCTTTGAGTAGCCGGGCAGAGAGTTTGGGAAGTTTGGCTTACCTACCAGCATAAAAGAGGCCTATGGCGATGGAGGTTCGGGCCTTAGCCAGCCAGTTGTGAGGTTGGATCTTTCAGAGCCTAGTCGGGTTTGTAGCTCGGTGCCCCAACTGTGAGCAGGTGAAATATAAGCACCAGAGACCTGGTGGGTTGGTTCAAGCCAGGTGAGGCTAGATTATTGGGTACAAATTTGGTCCAGAATGCTTTGGAAAAGTATAAAGTGATTCGGGATAGACTATGTATAGCCTCATCCAGACAGAATAGTTATGAGGACCGGAAAGTTCATGATGGTTCCGATATGGTTGGAGAATAGGTTCTGCTTCGTGTTTCGCCTATGAAGGGCATTATGAGATTTGGGAAGAAAGGGAAGTTGAGTCCGAGGTTTATTGGACTTTTTGAGATACTGAAGCGTGTTGGAGAAGTTGCTTATGAGCTTGCCCTACCTCCCAGCTTAGCAGGATTTCATCCGGTATTTCATGTTTCAATGCTCCGGAGATATCACGGAGACCCGTCACACGTATTGGATTTCAGCTCAGCCTAGTTGGACAAGGAGTTATCTTATGTTGAGGAACCAATGACTATATTGGATAGAAAGATCAGAAAGTTGAGATCGAAGGACAGTGCTTCAGTAAAGGTTCAGTGGCAGGTTCAGCCGGCCGAGGAGGCGACTTGGGAGACTAAGCAGGATATGCGCAGCCAGTACCCTCATCTTTTCACTACTTCAGGTATGCTCTTTATGCTCGTTCGAGGATGAACGAATGTTTAAGTGTGAGAGGATGTAACGAGCCGGCCGGTCGTTTTTGAAATTTACGCCCCGATCCCCTATTAATTGTTTCCCTAAGTTCATTTCCGCTATTTTAGTTTGCCGGGACGTTCGGTGTTGAGTTTTGGAGAGTTTTGGGACACTTAGTCCCTAAATGAGAGCTTAAGTGTTGGAAAATGGTTCGTAATTGGAAGAGTGTGAAGACGGCCTCGAAATGGAAATTTGATGGTTCTGTTAGCTCTATTAGGTGATTTTGGGGTTGGGAGCGCGTTCGGAATATATTTTGGAAGTCCGTAGCTCATTTAGGCTAGAAATACCGAAAGTTAGTATTTTGGTGATTTCCGGTTGATACGTGAAATTTTGATCCGAGGGTCGGAATGGAATTCTGGAAGTTGCTGTAGCACCGTCATGTCAATTGGGACGTGCGTGCAAAATTTCAGGTCATTTGGACGTGGTTTGGTCGGGTTTTTGATCGAATGCGTGTTTTTGAAGTTTTAAAAGAACTTAGGTTTGAATTCGATGTAATTTGAAGATTTTGGTGTTAGTTGAGGTGTTTTAATAATTGGAACAAGTTTGAATAACGTTATAGGATGTATTGGTATTTTTGGTTGAGGTCTCGGGGACCTCGGGATGAATTTGGATGGCTAAATGGAGAATTTTTGGACTTATGAAGATTTTAGGCCTGCTGCTTCTGATATTTTCGCTTCTGCGGTTTTGGAGCCGTAGAAGCGGAGCCGCATAAGCGGCCAGGCAGCCGCATAAGCGAAAGTGGGCATTTGGCCAGGAACCGCAGAAGCGGAGATTGTTCCGCTGAAGCGGACTCGCTTCTGCGATGGTAAGACCGCATAAACGGTTGGTCAGGCTTCGAAGGAGACCACAGAATCGGTTGGTTTTTCCGCAAAAGTGGGACCGCAGAAGCGGAAAATGGTCTGGATAGAATGTTTAAGTTTTGGAAATGGGACTTCGTTCCCATTTCCCATTTTTTTACGATTTGGAGCTCGGTTTGGGCGATTTTTGGACAGATTTTTCTTGGAGAACAACAGGGTAAGTGTTCTTAACTCAATTTTGGTTGTATAACTCGAATCTATTACAAGTTTTGGAGTTTAATCTGAGAATTTTGTTGAAAAGGGTAGAAAATCCTCTTGGATAGAATCACTTATTTGAAGGTCGAAACGATATGGGAATTTTGTAATTTTGGTATGATTAGACTCGTGAGAGTGCAAGGTTTCTGGAAATGTAAATTTTACCCGGTTCCGAGACATGGGGTCCGAGGGGTATTTTGGTTATTTTACATAATTTCGTGTGTTAGCTTAGAATTTAATTGTAGAATAAATTACTTAAATTATTATTTACAATATGCAATTTAATTGAATAGATTTGAGCCATTTGGAGTCGGATACTCGTGGCAAGAGCATGATTTCAGGTTGACTTGCACTTGTTCGAGGTAAGTGGCTTGTCTAACCTTGTGTGGGGGACTTTGTCCCTTAGGATATAATATTTGGTAATTGGGTGCCTTGTACGTGAGGTGACGAGTGCGTACTTGAGCTAATTGTTGAAAACCTGATTTTGTTTTTACTTATAATACTTAAACTGAGTTTCTTCCGTATTTGCTTCATTCTATTTGTTATTACAGCCTGTGCTAGTATAGAAAAGCATGATTAGTTGATCCAAATTGCCTATTTGCTTAATTTCCCTTAATTGTAAATACGTGAAGCATGTTAGGCCAGAATTATTTGTTGCCTTGTATTGTTGCACTACAATTTTTGAGTATTTTCTATGATTTTGGATGCGTATTTACATTGGGACTACGGGTTTGATTCCTGGGAGCTCCCCCCCTTGTTTGTTTACTTTGGTACTACGGGTTAGATTCTCGGGAGATCCCCTGCACATTTATATTTGGGACTACGGGTTCGATTCCCGGGATATCCCCTGCACATTTATATTTGGGACTACGGGTTCGATTCCCGGGAGATCCCCCTGCACATTTATATTTGGGACTACGGGTTTGATTCCCGGGAGATCCCCCTGCATATTTATATTTTGGATTACGGGTTTGATTCCTGGGAGATCCCCCTGCATATTTATATTTGGGACTACGAGTTTGATTCCTGGGAGATCCCCCTGCATATTTATATTTGGAACTACGGATTTGATTCCTGGGAGATCTCCCTGCATATTTATATTTGGTACTACGGGTTTGATTCCCGGGAGATCCCCCTGCATATTTATATTTGGGACTACGGGTTCGATTCCTGGGAGATCCCCCTGCATATTTATATTTGGGACTACGGGACGGTATCCTGGGAGATCTATTGTACAGATGATAGATGGACTACGGGACAGTATCCCGGGAGATCCACTGGACATATGATAGTTGGACTACGGGACGGTATCCCGGGAGATCCACTGGACAGATGATAGTTGGACTATGGGGCGATATCCCGGGAGATCCACTAGACAGATTAAATATAAACGGGACTCAGGACGGTATCCTGGAGATCCCCGATTGGTATTTATGGTACTGAATTGTTTTCCTCCAGTGTTTACATTGTATTCGGGTTATTCTATGAACTTGTTGATGTTATCTTATACTGTGTTATATTACTGATGTTCTCACTTATTTATATTACTTTACTCCATACTATTGGATCATACCTTGTATTTTATCTCAGTAGGGCCCTGACATTCCTCGTCACTACCCAACCAAGGTTAGGCTTGGCACTTACTGAGTACCGCTGTGGTGTACTCATCCCTTTCCTGCGCATGTTTTTCATGTGCAGATCCAGGTACCTTTACTCAGGCATACCATCCTTGAGGCGAGGCGATTCTTCGGGACTTCGAGGTATATCTACCACATCCGAAGACCAGGAGTCTCTATCTTATTCCAGCTTTAGTATATGATTTTCCCTTCTTTCAGTTGTGTAGACATTCCGGAGTTAGAGCAGTATATTTCATTTCTATTAGCCTGTGTTTCTCGTGAGTTTTCGGGTTTTGGGATTAAGTTGTAGACTTCCGCATTTCTTTTGAGTTGTATAGGACGAGAAGCCTTATATTCAGTTATTATTTTAATATGTTCAGTTTAATTAATTATTCCGCAAGTTAGGTTATTGTTCCGGCATTGTTAGGCTTACCTAGTTATGAGGACTAAGTGCCATCACGATATGTTCATGGATGGTGAGCTGGGGTCGTGACAATCATTAACAACCCGCAATCAAGAATGATGTTATCAAACAGTGGCAAACCATTTGTGAGGTGATTTACTGCGTCAGTGGAATCCATTTCCACTTCGATATTATGGAGTCCTTGCTTTATGGCCAATTCAAAGCCTGCCTTCAGTGCAAGGAGCTCTCCATAAATTGGTGATAAGCCTGTCGCAACTCCATGGAAACCAACAATCCAGTGACCATTCTTATCTCTGATTACCCCTCCTAGTCCACAAAGGGAGTTGGGATCGAAGAAGGAGCTATCCGTGTTAAGTTTAGCCCTATTCTCAGTAGGTTTGGTCCAACCAACCTTAATGTCAATAGAACAATGGATTTTGAATTCTTTATGGGTTAGGAGTTTAAATTGCACAGCTTGATTGATAGCGTTTTTAAGAAAAAATTTTATTTGAATAATTGTTAAAGAGATTATTGTTCCTGTTCATCCAAATGTTCCAAATAATGAAAGGAAGGAGCTCCTTCCAATTAACAATATTATTTCCCAGGGGTGGGTCTTTTTCTCTTAGTAAGACAAGCCAATGGGGGTTATGGACCATAGAGTCAGTGTCAATATTTAGTAAGGACCATAATTCACGAACTGCCTGGCAGTCTAAAAAGATATGATTAATAGTTTCCCTTTGGAGTCTACAAAAGGAGCATAAAGGGTCGATATTTATTCCTATATGGCTTAGATGACTTCTAGTAGGTAGTTTATTGTGTAGACATTTCCATAGAAAAAATCTTAATTTGTTAGGGCAGTATAACTTCCAAATCCAACAGAAGTCTCCCTCATTATCAACATAATTTTTGATTAGGGAATAACATGATTTGGACGTAAACAGACCATTTGTATTAAGGGACCAGATGGGTACATCATAGTTTCGTCTAGAGGGAGAAGTAGCTATTATTTTATTGATGATAGAGACCTCAAGATGCCAGGATAATTTAGAGAGATCCCAATTATTATTTCTCCATATATCTATGATAGTGAGTGTAATGTCTGTTTTGGATAAAGGACCTATAAAACATTGTCTGAGAGGAGGAATATTGTGAATCCACCTACTGTTCCACACGTTAAGCCTAGAATTTTTATAAGGGATCCAAGTTATGCCTTTATTGCAAATATCCCATCCCTTAAGAATACTGGACCAAATGAAAGAGGAGTTCTTTATTGTTTTCCTATGGCCATAAAGTTGAATAATAAGATGAGCCCATGGAGCTTTGGAGATCTTAAGAAGACACCACGAGAGATTAGCAAGGTTGGCTAGATTTTTATTCTTTGCTTTGTGGATGCCTAAACCACCTTCATTCCTAGGTTTAGTGATGGTTTCCCAATTTATAAGATGAAGTTTTTTATTTTCATCATTTGTTCCCCAAATGAAATTTCTTTGGATCCTATCTATAGTGCTAAGGATTTTCTTAGGCAAAAAGGTATATTGCATTATATGGTTAGGTAGAGCATTCAGACAAGAAGTTGCTAGCACTGTTCTACCTGACCTATTTAGGCAATTTGATTTCCAATTACCTAATCTAGCCATCATATTGTCCAGGATAAATTGAAAATCCCTAGCCTTAGGTTTAGAGTTCGTTATTGGAAAGCCTAAGTATTTTCCAAAAGAGTTGGTAGTCTTTATTTGAAAAACATTCTTGAGCTTTGAAGTAAGTTCTTGAGGACAGCTTTTTGATACTATTATTTTGGACTTGGTCATATTGATAGACTGTCCCGATAGTGAGCAAAATTGGTCAAAATATCCTTTAATGGTATTAATAGATTTATCATTGATCTTTGCCAATAGTGTGAGATCATCAGCATAAAAAAAATGAGATAATTGAAGATTTCCATTGCCAATTGTAATGGGGCTCCATTCTCCTATATCTACCTTATGGTTAATGAGAGTGGAAAGCATTTCAATACAAAGGATGAATATATAAGGGGACAATAGGTCTCCTTGTCTTATTCCTCTACTAGGTTCGAAATAGGGAGTTCTATTTCCATTCACTAAGATTGCTATTCTAGAGGTAGTGATGCAGTTCATAATAATCTTAGTAAGTCTAGGAGGGAAATTAAAAAAGGTTAAGGCTCTATGTATGAAGGACCATTCGAGTCGATCAAAGGCCTTTTCAAGGTCAATTTTAAAGAGCATATTATGGTGCTTTCCTTTGTATTTGTTCAATTTTATCACCAGTTCCTGAATGATAATGGCATTATCACGAGCTTTCCTATTTTTAAGAAAACTAGTTTGATAGGGGCTAATAAGATTATCTAGGAAAGGTTTAAGACGGTTACTGATAATTTTAGTGATAATCTTATAGACAGTATTACATAAACCTATTGGTCTAAAATTCTTAAGATTGTTAGCATTAGGGATTTTTGGGATTAGGCAAAGAAGAGTGTCATTAATACCTTCAGGAATTTTTCCATTAGTGAAGACATCCTTACAAAGCTTAATAACCGAATGACCTATGATCTTCCAAAATTTTTGAAAGAAGAAAGGATGTAAACCATCGGGGCCAGGGGATTTGAGGGGTTTAAAAGAAAAACAAGCTTGTTTAATTTCAGAGATTGTAATAGGGTTGTCTAGAGATGAGAGGTCAAAGTTAGAGAAAGACTTAGGGGCTTTATTAACAACTTCCCAATTACTAAGAGCATGTGAAGTAGTATAAATATCTTTGAAGTAGTTTCTAGTGTGATTTACAATTTCGATTGGATCATCAATCCTAATATTTTGATCATTTTTAAAAGAAATAATTTTATTAGTTCTTTTTCTATTGGTGGCTGTAATGTGGAAGAATCTAGTATTTGCGTCTCCCTCATTAAGCCAAAGGATTCTGGATCTAAGTTTCCAATAGTCTTCTTCCATTTTCAATATGATATTAAAATCATAAATAAGGGATTTTTCCAGGGATTGGAGGAAGGGACTGTGATAGTAGTGTAACGAATTCTGGATGCCATTTAATCAAGCTAAAATTCTTCTTTTGTTCCTGAAGATATCTCCAAAGGTATTCTGCTTCCAAAAGGTTACATTGTTTCTAAAGTTTTCTACCGCTTTTCCAAAGGTATTTGTATTCCAAGAGTTTTCTACTACTTTAAGGAAGGTGGGGTGTTTACACCAAAAGGGCTCTATTCTAAATGGTTTAGGGTAAGGAGTATACTGTTTGGGAATGAGATTTATGAGAAGAGGATTATGGTCCAAGTGAGTCTTTGGGAGATGGATTATTGAGGCATTAGGAAAGGATTGAACCCAAAGATCATTCCCAAAAACCTTATCAAGATGTTCTATGATTAATTTATTATTTTTGAATCTATGATTTGACCACGTGTATTTCCTACCCTTAAAACCAAGATCGAGAAGCTTACAATAATTTAAATTAGACCGAAGCTTTAGGACACGACTCCGGTTGATAGGCATCCCTCCTACTTTATCATTAGTGCTAAAAATATCATTAAAATCGCCTCCCATAAGCCAAGGCCCTTTGAAATTTTTGGAGAGTTTTTTAATGTCTTCCCACATGATATCTCTACTAATAATGTCATTACTACCATAGATACTGGAAAAAAGCCATTTAATATTGCTAGGACATACCTCGATGATTGCATGTATCTTATGGTTTCTTCTAATGAAATTATGCACCGTCACCTTAGAGTTATCCCATAGCACCACCATCCCTCCACTCTGGCCATCAGCAGCCCAAACTCATTCATAAAATGGACATGGTTTTGGATCCTAGTTTCTAGTAATGCAACCATACAAGGACTATGAGTCACCATTAGGTCCCTAAAATTCCGAGTAAACTCCTCATTGTTCCCACCCCTTATATTCCAAATTATGAAGTTTATTGGACCATACATATTATTCATTTGGTGTGGGTTGTGTCCAATCTCCATGGATGGATTGGAGAGTCTCCTCAGAGTTGGCACTAAGATCATGGCTTTGTTTCCTACAGTCGGATCCTGAGGAGGTCGAATATCCATTGCACATTTGAAGAAGTCTGGGGGACAGGCCAGTATGTGTCTTTTCTTCTGATTCTCTTTGAACAGGAATACCTTTACCTCGTTTAGACTTCCTAATTCCACCACTGACTCCCCAATTAGGTCTATTGGAGGGTTCATCTCTTCTTCTACTAGGTTTCCTAGGTTTTGATTTTGATCTACTGGAGGATCTGGAATTATGTTCTGAATGTTCATCTGCATGTTTTGAGGGGGTGGGTTCTGAAGTGGTTGAGGAGCCTCCCACAACATTAGAATTGGATTCAGGGCTGTCAGTGCTTCTGGGGGGAAGAAGGGAAGATCCAGACCTAGATTCTGAGGTAGGACCGAGATAGGATTGAAAGGGGGAGGTAGGTTCCATTGATTTCTCATTTCCTGAGCAAGTTTTGATTTAGGGTAGGGGATAGAGGTTGTAGAATGTTGTTGACCCAGACATGATTTAGATAGTTGTTCATGGCAAGATGAAGGCCCTCGGAGACCAACTGGCAAGGTAACAAGGGTTTTGAATCATTATTATGCTTTCCTGTCCATTTACTGTTGCATTGAACATTAGACCCCTCCCCATTAACCCAAGTTCTATCCAAGAGAGTGGATGGTGATCTTGTAGGAGTGGCGGCTGAACATAGATGATCGGAGGGTTTGGCATTTATTGTGGAAGAGGAGGGAGATTCTCCATGTTTAGCGGGATATTTTGTCGGGAGATTTGGATTAGAAGGTATCTTCGTCGATTTGGTAACGGAAGCCTTGGCATTTTTTTGTGTTATAAGAGAGTTTAAATCTGTAGAGGAGAAGGAGTTAGAAATGATTGCATCTATTTGCATGCAAACTATAGGGTTTGGCATGGGAGTTTTAACGATTGATTCTACAGATTTTGCATGGGAGTTTTTGGCCACTTAGCCATTTCGTTCTTCCATTTGTTCACCATCTAAGGTGGGAGTGGCCAGTTGTAACGGTGAGAGTGTTTCTTTTTTGTCTTTTTTGCAGGGAGGTGAAGGGTTAGAGTTAATACCAATAGGGATGGGGTGGGTTATATTTTCATAACCCAAAGAAGAGGAAGGTGGGTAATTTGTAGTGGTATAGTCCCCCGGGATCCCCATATTACCATTATTAATCAATATTTTTTTGGGGCATTATTATCTAACAAAGAACTATTGTCGTTTAGTAAAGAGAAACGATTATTTCCATTGTTATTTTCAACTGACAAAATTTGATTTGAGTTTAGTATAGGACTCGAACTGGAATGATGTTCAGCATGAACACCTTTCTGGACAAATTTTAATTTTTGGGATTGGATATACTTACCTGTAGCAGCGTTAAAAATATTAACGTCTATACCTGTGCTGGATGATCTATTATGGAGTTCTTTTGGGACTTTTTTCTGTAGCTTTTGAATGCTACTGTATGCCATCCCTCATCCTCATTGATGTGTTGAATGTTCTGACCTTCAACCTCTTTATTAATCTCTATTGTTTGTACTGGAGGAATTTTTGCTACTGGACATTTTTGCACCGTATGCCCCACCAAGCCACTGTATTACACAGGATCTTATCACCTTCATATTCGATTACTTGCTTGTGACTTTTAATAACAATGAATTTTGCTACTGGACGATCTAATGGAATTTCTATACATAGTCGGGCATAACGACCTCTAAGAGTGGCGGAGGTGCATGCATCCACCTTTAGGAGTCTTCCAATCGAATTTCCAATCTTTTGTAAGATAATTCCATCATAGAATTCCGTAGGAAGGTTTGGTAGCCGGATCCAAATAGCAGTGTGAATTTGATTTTTTTTGGAAGCTACAAAATTTGGTTTCCAGCGTTGGCATGATAGGAAGTGGCCAAAAATAAACCACGGTCCCTTTTGTAGAACTGTTATCATACTTTCTTATTTTTGGAATTTTGCCACATAATAATCCGATCCTAGATCTATTAAGGGGAAATTCTCCGAGACTCTCCAAAGATCATGTACTTTTTTCTTAAGAATTTGATGGAGAAGACGTTTTCCTTGTAATTTTATAATAATGGAGTATTGCCAAGGCATATACATTCTGTTTTTATCTTCTTGTGAAAGAGTTACTAGCCTTTCCTTCATTGATAGATTTTTTTGTATTGACGGCAAGGATATGTTCTTGGGGCTATCATATGGTGGCCACACGGCAAAAACCAGGTCTGGAGTTCCATTTTCCGTAATTAAGATATCTCTAAACGAGGATTTTGAGTTACTAGGAGGTTGGGGATTGCAACCGTCTATATTATCTGGAGGCTTTAGGGGAATCAGAGTTGGTTCAGTATCCATGTTCATAGAAATAAATCTAAAGGAGATGAAAAGGTTTTTTCAGAAGTGAGGTTTTCTAGGTAAGAACTACACTTCAAAACTATAATAGATACTAAAAGTGGACCAAAATAACAAAAACTTCAACTCTAATCTTTCGTTAAATCTGATAATAAGTTGGTTAAATATGGAGACAAAAAGTACTCCCTTTTGAAGAAAATTAAAAGATCAATCACCAAAACCCTATTTTTGTTAGGAAATATATATTTTAAGCTGTTCTCAGAATTATAATGAATAAAATATATATTATTTGTATAAATGTGTATTATATTACTTTATATATAAAGGACAATGTAAAAGTTTTGTAGTCTTTAGTTACATTGTAACTATCTTGTTAGTGTACCAACCAAAAGAGTTTGTTCTTTTAAATATGCCCTTATATTTGCTATTTAGTACTTCATATACCAAAATATGTTTCCAATAAATTAAGATACTTTCAAATCATTTTTGGTAATACATAGCTCCTTAACCTAACTTTTTGCAGGTGAAGTATGTACCATAAATTTTTTGCCCCTACTTTATTCCTTTTTTATTTAGGTTCCTATATTTAATTTGGTAAATATATTAAACTTTGAGCCTTTCAATAATGCTTGAAAAGTTGTGAATGATGATGAATAATTATACACAAAGATAAATCTAAAATGCTGATAACAATAACCTTGAAGAACTCATTTGATATTGGGAAAGTACTCCATCGATCAAATTTCTTAGTAATTCTAAAATTATAATTAAATATCTCTTCGATATTATTTTAATAGAAAATTATTTAAAAAAATAAATTAGTACAATATAAAATAAATTTCAAAATTTTTTAAAAATTAATCGATTAGAATCTTGAAAATAAAATAAAAATATTTAAATCTATTCAATTTACTTAATTAAGTGGGGATAGAACAAAGAAAAAAGGAGATGTGCTTAGCAAGTAATCAACTTTTAATCTCATATTTATTAAATATGGCTAATGGTCATATGCTATTGAAACAAAGATATTTTTTGTTTCTTAAAATAATTTAATTTTTTTCAAAAATCATATAATCCTTAATTGGTTGGATAGCGGAATTTTCTTTTAAAAATAAAGAATTAATGATTAATGACAAAACTAATTCTTGGACTTTATTTTAATGAATTTGGGTCTTTCTGATTTTCAACTAAACCTAGACTTTAATCACCTTATTTTTTCAAGCATAAACTATGGTCATATGAAATTATGAGTAGTTAATCAATAAATACCTAAATAATCTATTTAAATATCTTCTTTATTTCTACCTCTAATTAAAAATTATATGCCCACAAATTCATCAAATATTAAAATATCTTCTTTAATTTATGATTATTGTCCATTTAGAATCATTTTGCATACCTTAAATTATGTTATTAAATATCAAATTACCTTTGTCCCTTTTATATTATGCTTATTCCTTAGCACACTTGCTTTCTTATAAATATTTGTTTTAATAAATTATCTAATGATATGATCGGAAATAATGAATAATAAATGGGTAAGCGATGATCTTAAAAAAGTTATGCCTAAAAACGTAACATAAATTATAATTATTATTAAATAAAACTATTATAATGAACTTTATTGCCTTGATTTTGGGCCCGGGCTTTATAGAACTAGTCCATATAATATAGTACATATTTTATATATTTTTTGATTAGTAAATACAATTAGTTTTGACGGACAGATCATTTTTATTTCTCGTTCTAATGCTACTAGAAATATATAGTCACTAACGTACGTCGTTTACGGCCATTTCCTCGCTTCCTTCCAAATTCAACAATATACAATATGACCGCCTAAACTAATGAAAGAAAATTGACAAATTAGGAAACAAAACAGTGAAACTTCAAATTGATCAAATCATCTTCGATCAAATTCAAAAAAATTCCACAATTTCACTAATCACTGACGAGCTTTGTTCGAAATCATGCCGCCTTCGATGTTGACGCCTACGCACAAGTATGCAGCCGGAGCTTTATTCGGGCTGAGCCTTCACCAGGCCCAGATCCATCAAACTTGTCCGTTGGGCTTTCCGTCCGACGATTCCTTATCGGAGGAACGTAGTAGCAGTGGCAGCAGTAGCGATTCCGTCTCCGACGACCCTCACCTTTGGGTCCACGAATCCTCCGCTCTCCTTCGGCCCATCTTCAAGTTACTAATTACTTCTGCTTGCTAATTTTTATTAATCATTTCATTTCAATGTTTATTTGCCGGACAATACAATATGAAGATTTGACATGGATTTAAGTTGGCGTTTAAGTTCTCTGCGCTGACATTGTAGAAATTATTTATACAATGAGGTCAAAGTAATTGAAAGTAGCTTTATTTAATAGCATTGATTGATAACCTAGAATAAAGGGTAAATAACCTATTATAACATGTTAAATTATTGTAGTATAACGACCTTTATACACTATCACTGCAATTTAACATGTTATTTATTCTAGGTTACCGTGCAATGCTACTATTAAATTGAGTTACCTTTAATGATCTGATGGATCAATATTATATGACGGTTTTGACTGGATAGAGAATTTAAAGGTTAATTGTGACTAATGTATAATTTTATTGGTGGAAGAAGGATTGAGAAGTTAGTTCCTTAAAGAAAATAACATGTAAAAGGGCAGCTTCGTGCACCACGCTTCTGCTATGTGCAGGGTTCGGGAAGGGCTGGATCATATTGGATCTAATGTACACAGTCTTACCTTGCATTTTTAGAAGAGACTGTTTGCTTGAATTTGTGACCACTTGGTTACACGGCGGCATTTATTGTTGCGCCAAGGCTCCTCTTCAAAGTTTAAAATTTGAATGGCAGAATTATATTTTGTTTTTGAATGGTGTAAAAAATTTGGGGCGTCTTAAAAAGGAAGAAGTATCATATAAAATTGGGGCAAAAGGAGTATTTACTGCTGACTAACTAATGAAAGCATACCATACTTTGAATATGAAGCGTTCGATATATTCTTGGGGTCAATTTCTGCCACCTGCTCTTTTTTCGAAAATTTTAAGCCAGCAATCGACCACTAATGCTAGCACACAATGTCTTATTTGTAAATTACTAATTTGAGCTGCGTGTTGAATTTATTGTGAATAGATTTCTAGAGATTGACGAAAAGGCATGGTCAGGACTAGAGGAAACTGCTGCGTCTACACCACCAAAGCATCATGTTGGAGCGGTTAGTTTTCTTGTCTCTTCAAGTTGTAGAAGAGTACTACAGTTATGTTCATGTCCAGGACAAGTTTCTACATTTATTAGAAAATGGCATTAAATTAAGGTCTGCTGTAGTTTTTAGAGAGAGATCTGTTAATTACCACTGTTGCTTATTCAAATGGAAAGGGAACTACATTGCTTTTTTATATCAGCAGCTGATACTAATTAGGTAGTTAAAGTTATTATCTTTATTGTTACTTTCTTGACGACCTGATTACTGATATTACATCAGTTTCTAAGGTTACTGTCTGAAGAAAGTAGTGATGATTCTTCAGAAGCAGCAGACATGGAACTTGCTTTGGCAAATGGGGTAGATGCTATGGCGTCAAGCATGGAGAGAACTTCTGGTAATGAGTCTGAGAAGGAGAAGAGGCGTGAATATAAGCATGAATGTCGGGAGAAGTTATCGATTGCTGATGTGAAGTCCACATCTGACGTGGAAAAAACGAATGTTGAAAATTACCAAGAGAAAAACCAGAAACCATCTAGCATTGCTGGTGCTCATTTGGAGGCTGTTAGTGGCTCTGATGAAAAACCTGTCGAGGAGGTATCAATGCTTGGGTACTCTAGGAAAGTGACCATCCTCTATGAGCTTCTTTCAGCTTGTCTCGCACAAGTACCTGAAGATGGTAAGAAATCTACTCGAAGAAGGAACGGTTATGATGCTCGACATCGTGTGGCTTTACGGTTGCTAACGACTTGGCTTAATGTCAAATGGATCAAAATGGTACATTCATTTAAATGATGCATAAATTTCCATTATGTGCTTCGTTTCTTTCTATGCTATCTCTTCTAAAGTGACTGATATATTAATTGCATATCCTATTAGGAACATGCTAGATTTATAGCAGAAAGAATCTTTCTAGACTTTTTGTATACCACTCTGCAATAATGAAGTTGTTTGAATGCCTGCTCTCCTGAGGAAGAGATGTGGAGAGCATTCCATTGTGCCCAAATGGGGAGAACTCTAAGCAGTAATATGAGCTTGAGAAATTAAAATCATCATTGTACTTTAAATTAAAAATCATCATCAAATTATACTCCTTAATTATTTATTTCTGATTGTATCAAATAAAGAACAAATTTTAGAGGAAAGTTAAAATGTGAATGCTATATCATAAAATAAGTGAATGAATAAATCTTGCATTCCTTTTGTAAACAAAAGAAGATCCTTTTAGACACCTTCTTATATCTTTAAAATTAGTATTACATACTTTATTATAAGAAATTAGAGATAACAGGTAGGAGATGGATAATGATCAAGTTATTACAATAAAGGGCACATTTTTGCAATTTTTATGTGCTCTAATGCATGTATTGCTGCATGATTAAAGCATGTATTTTAATACGAATCCAGAAGTTCTTATTTCATTATGCCATAGAATTCTTGAGGATCTTCTACTGCCTTGATACGGCTATAAAAATAATTCCAAAATGGTGATGAGGTCCTCTTTTTAGCAAGATACTACAGACATACCATTTTATGTAAGTGTGATAATTCGATGGGGGGAATATGTGCATGGCTGGTTATATGTTTTTGTTTTCCTTTAAAAGGACGACAGTCTGAATCTTATTGTGCCTTTGGTTCTTTACTTTGATGTGAACAATTTTTTTGAAGAGAATATTGATGCATTAGTGTAAAATACTTTCTTCTGATTTTAACAAGCAGTTCTTTTACATTAAAATTAGGGTAACACCTATCTCATATGAGAGAACACGTTGAAGTGGTGTAGAATTTACGTTTGTCCCAAGTTGCTATTATTTTAGGCATGAACTTCCATATACTTCACAGATATCAAAAAAATTTATGGGCTGCAGGAAGCCATTGAGACCATGGTTGCTTGTTCAGCGATAGCTTTGCTGAAAGAGGAAGTATCGAAGGAGGAAAGCCAATCTCCTGATAGTTCATGGGCTAAGTGGAAACGAGGAGGTATTATAGGTGCTGCTGCATTGACTGGTGGAACTTTAATGGCAATTACTGGTGGTATGACATCGCAGTTTCACTTAATTTTTAGCAGCTCCAGTTATAATCTAACGAATTTCCAAGGAAACAGAATTCTCTGATCTTTCAGTTTGTTTGATTCATAGAGAGGTTCTACTATGTTCAATTAACAACTGTCTTAGAGAACAAAATTTGTTTTATTATCAATCAGGTTTGGCTGCTCCAGCAATAGCTGCTGGCTTTGGTGCTTTAGCCCCTACATTGGGGACTCTTATTCCTGTGATTGGAGCAAGTGGGTTCGCTGCTGTTGCTACTGCTGCAGGAAGTGTTGCAGGATCTGTTGCAGTTGCGGCATCATTTGGAGGTTAACACATGTTTTGTAGGATGTGTGTGTGTGTGGTTGTATAAGTTTTTAACATTCTTTGGTTGAATCTCCTTTTTATGGCACGATAATGGAGACAGATAATGCAAGGCTAACCCATAAAATTAAGACTGGCGTTGGAGTGTGAACATCTTTAAGTGGATTCTACGGTTATTTAATGTTGTACTGATACTTTTGATTACCCAGCTGCTGGAGCTGGACTTACAGGAACTAAAATGGCCAGGAGAATTGGAGATGTCGATGAATTTGAGTTCAAGGCTATAGGGGAAAACCACAACCAGGGGGTAAGTCAATGAGCTCTCTTTTTTCCATACTTGATATTGTCTTCTTAGCATGTATTGTTCCACTGGGTACGTAGGCGTGCTGTTTTGTTGTTTCTTTCTATCCTTTCATCTTTATTCTCATAGTTACCACGAATTATATTTTCACCTATGGACCATAAGTGCTCCTTGTTATTTGTTCTTACTCTGCATATCATCCTCTCAGCGTCTGGCAGTTCAGATCTTGATCTCAGGTCTTGTTTTTGAGGAGGAAGATTTTATAAGACCTTGGGAAGGTCAATATGATAATTCTGAGAGGTAAAACGTCGTTCTTTATTTTTTTTTTCTCAGTTTATTTTTGTGTTGGTGAAATACTACCAAGTTAGCAATGAACTTTATTTAACATTTCTTACCTGTGTTTATAAGAACAACCCAATCATTTCCCATATCTTTAGTCCAAGGAGTATAATGCGAAAAGAATAAATTGTCCTTACATTTCACAATTTTCTCAGGTATATATTGCAGTGGGAGTCTAAGAATCTTATAGCTGTAAGCACTGCAATTCAGGACTGGCTGACGTCAAGTAAATAATTTTATACTTTGCTTTCAGGTGATGTAATGCAATGACCATATACAATTGTATTATTAGTGTGTGATATAGACAACATGACTAAATTACAGGAATTGCATTGGAGTTGATGAAGCAAGGTGCTATGATGACTGTACTACACACTCTTTTAACAGCATTGGCTTGGCCTGCAGCTTTACTTACTATTACTGATTTTATTGACAGCACATGGTCAATTGCTGTGGACAGGTTTCTGTTTATCTGCTTATTTTTCATTGCACGTTCTTTTCTGTTGTGGGATGTGGATCAGGCAGAGGAAGTTTGGAGTTGTTTTCCTTTCATTTTCTCTGCAATCATAAGGTTCATCTGTAATAAGGGAAGGTGGTAAATTAATTGTAAGGATGGGAAAATCCAAAGAAAGAATCCAAACTGTTTTCCCATATTTGCATTTTAAGTTTTGTATCACTAGCATTTCTAGTCTCTGAATTTCCTTCTTTCTTTCCCTTTTCCAATGGTGCTGATTATGCTCCAGAATCCTATTGCTTAAATCATCGAGCAGTTATACTATACCATTTTGTGTTGAAAGCGGAGTATGATATTTCTTTGATTGGAAACAAAAACTCTGAATTTGCATTTGCAGATCTGATAAAGCAGGAGTACTCCTGGCAGAAGTGTTGAAAAAAGGATTACAAGGGCACAGGTTACAAGCTTTAAATATAATTTGGAGAAAATTCCAATTGATTGTCCTGAAAGTTTGGGTTACGTGTTAGACAATTCCATTATTGGTTGTCCATGAATGTTTCAGGCCTGTGACACTTGTAGGATTTTCACTAGGGGCAAGAGTTATTTTTAAATGTCTCCAGATTCTGGGTGAGACTGAAAATAATTGTAAGTGTTCGTGTGATTTATTTTACTTCTTAGATTGATCATTTGCTTTCTTAGACAACAACTAATTTGAGATGAGATGTAGTAATTTGATTTAATGATTGTTGAGTTGCTTCCTGTGATCCTGAAGTACTCTCTAAATTTTGGCAGCTGGACTAGTGGAAAGGGTTGTTCTTCTCGGGGCACCCATTGCAATTAAAGATATGAACTGGGAAGCAGCTAGAAAGGTTTTCATTGTTGTGCTTTTCTTGATTTTAACTACTTTTAATTAATAAATCTTGGGCCTCCCCCTTCCTTCCCACGTTTTTCTTTATATTTTGTTTCCTTACTAGTATAGGGCTTCAACCTCATTTATATGCAAAGGTCTCTGTTCTTGTTTTGCAGGTGGTAGCTGGTAGATTTGTGAATGCTTACTCTACAAATGATTGGATGCTTGGAGTTGCCTTTCGTGCCAGGTATGCATTATTCGCTAGCATAGTACTGATGTTGAAAATGTTAACTGCTGCAGCTGCAACATATTTCACCGGTTTACATGAAACACCGTATCTGCTTTCATGTGAACTAGTGCAGCAGGAATATATTTGACGGTTTCAGGGATTCCCCTATATCTGCTTTCATGTTTGATGTGTCGTTTTTGCTTCTCTTTATTGTGACTTCTATAATTGCTTCTACAGTCTCCTTACTCAAGGCTTGGCTGGTATTCAACCAGTTGAGGTTCCTGGTGTTGAAAATGTAAGTTTTTATGTTCCCAATTTCTGTTTTCTATATTCCAGTTGTCTCCATTTAGTTGAAGTTCAATTTCTTTGGTGCCTCATTGCTTTTAACAGGTTGATGTAACTGAATTCATCGAGGGTCATTCGTCGTACCTATGGGCAACCCAAGAGATTTTAGAACTACTTGAGCTTGATACTTATTATCCTGTTTTTGGTCAGCGTGCTGTAAAAACATAGGTTTTACAGTTCTTATTTCTTAGTAGTATTTAGCATTCTTGCCACTCTTACTATGAGTGCATGGGTAAACCGCTTCAGCATGTGAATAATATTCTGAAACATGAATGTGTAACTTTGTAAATTGGATGAAAAGCAGGCCGTCAGATTCTGCTCTATGTCGTTCCCTTTTTCGAAACGTGCTAGTTAGTTTGGATTTATAAGAGAAGTGAGGCTTGCTCAGTTGGTAAAGCACCTTCACCCACGACTATTAGGTCCTGCGTTCGAGTCACGCTGGAGAGGAAGTGTGGAAACACTATAGATACTCCTAAATTGGGAGGGATTTACAGGAAAAAAAAGTTTGGATTTATATTCTCTTTAATTTGGGATGATTGCCAATCTTGCTTGAGTAAATGTGACAAGTAATACACACACAAGCTTTTTAGCAGTATTTAGATCCTATATTTTTAGTAGTAGGAAGTAGTGACCCTCCCACACCAGCACATCAACTACTTTGGTTATTAGCTGCTATTACAGTAGTATTTTCTAAAGCAAAAGGATAATTGTTCAGTAATTGATACCATGTTATAATTTTAATCTTGACGATATTCGACTAAATAAATCTATCAACAAGAAGTAGAATTACAGCTAATGGTTACGTTACACTTGTATATATTACAACAAAAATCTGTTGAATTTACAAAAAAATTCTTAATGTGGGGGTAAACCGTATGATATTAATAGTTGAATGTACGTAATCAGTTAAAGATAATAAAAGAATATTCAGAATTATAGCTACTATTCTCTAGCAGTAGACGTAGAACTAATACTTACCTTCTCCATCCCTACAACACGAGTTTGTGGTACCCAAGTCAATCTCCATAATTTAGTTTAGAGCTGCAATGAAAGGCAAAAACGTTCGAGACAAAAATCCACCTGATAGAAAGGAGAAACCGATGCTACAAGCCAAATACCTAAATGGGGTAGGCGGTTCAGGCCATTTAGCACCAACAACTAATGGACACTGCGACTAACCATTGTATTGTATCGTATTGTTACTTTAAATACAATGTTTGTTTTGATTGTTACTTAAATTTTATTGTATCGTATCGTTAAATTCGTCGTTGCATAACGACAAAATATGGCACTTTATGTAACGACCGATTTGGTGTGGTCGCACCGTTACCTTGTCTTTTTCTCTCAATCTCACCCTTCATTATTGTTAAAACAATTTTATTTTATTGTTTACCCTACCTTTTTATATTATAATTTTACCCTGTATCCTAATTTTTCTTTATAATATTACAAGTTTATTCTTCATATTGCTGGTGCGTGATATCATGAAACGATGACAAAATGACACAATCTATCTAAACATTGTATTTATCAAACGATACAGTACAATACAATACAGTACGATACATATACTTTATAAAACGATACGTAATAACCATCCAAACAAGCCGTAAGGCAATAAAACAACCATAATAGTGAAAGGTTAGATAATCAACAACACAATCAAAATGCTAGGAGATGATTCGGTCAAACCTCTTTACAATAGCTTTATTTGTTTCGAATAATTTTGGATGTTATAGCGAGTTGCTTTATAGAGAACATATATTATAAAATAACATAAAATTAGTTTCGAAAAAGCTTAGCTTTTACAGTGAAGTGTTTTTATATAAAATGGCGGAGCCACCTTATAGGAAGGGATGTCAAATGATACCCCTTAGCGGGGAAAATACACTCTGTAGATAGGAAAAAAAATAAATTATAATTATATATATTATGTATTGACTTCCCTTAATTTTCTGGTATATTTACTTTAATATATTTTGACACCCTTTAACGAAAATTCTGACTCCGCCACTGATTATATCTGTACCTCTGTTTTAAAAGGAAGAATTGGGCGGAGCTCTCGTAAAACGCCCCTGGGCTTATGTGTGGGGCTTAGTTCCATGAGATTTACGCCTCGGCCATTGGGACTTGCGGTCCAGACACGCCCAACCGCAGTATGCTGGGCTCGCCTAATAGAACTTTATGCAATTCTATGTAACTAACCTTGTAAATTTTCAAATTTGCTTAATAAATTGTTGACTATTCAAAATTACATTTTTCTTAATCATAAATCATTAAGTTGAGAGTATTTTATGTCATATTTAAAATAAAATTATTGCACGTTATCCACTAAGACTGCTATGATAGTTAATTTTAAATAAATCTTTCATTTAAAAGGTATTTATTTATTAACTTTTGTTATGTCCTTACTATATAATAGTCCATAATTTTTTATAATTATTTTTCTAAATATTTTTTCTTCACGTTTATGAGATACAATACTTATTAATTTAATAGCTCAGTATTAGCTAGTAACTACTTACAGATAATTAGTTATTATGGTATTGTATGGTAAATTATGTGTCACTTTATTAACTTGTTGAAACTTAAAAATAAACGATGCTAGAGAATCATATTTAAATTATAAATTATGTTTTTATATAAATTCTCTTTCAAATACAAAGCATATTAAATAAAAGGAGTATTTCAAGAAAAATATCAAATTATAATATCGAAATTCTTTCAAGATTCATTACTCCTTAAGAGATACATATAATATTTTGTATTGAATACATTACTTTTGATGTTTGAGTCGTAATGACGTTGCAGCTAATTTGCATATTATGATATATGTCATACTTTTCATATTATTCGTAGTTGAATTATATTTTATAAATATTTCAAATAGATTATTTGTTATAATTTTGTGATTTTAATGTA
>MU754384.1:4105-21643 GCA_026770625.1 Nicotiana glauca
GATTTTCGGATTTATTTCTATCTTTCAGTTATACTTCTAGTTTAAATGCTGTTAATGATTTTCAAACAAATGGTTTTGAGCTTTATGCTCGGGTTGAGAGTGAAATTGGTCGGGCTTGCCTAACAGTTGTGTTGGGCGCCATCACGACCGGGTTTGGGGTCGTGACATCGGGTCATTACAAACGAATACACATTCCGATACGAGTTCAAACAATTATCAAATTCTGATACAATTTCATCGTTCAAATCATGATTTTTTATTTTAAAAATTTTCTTCAAAAACCTCCATTTTTCTCAACTCAAAATACAAATTAAATGACAAAAATAAAGATAGAATCATAGAATATAATAAATTCTAGGTCAAGTACACTTACCCAATCGATTTGCTTGAAAAACCCACAAAGAATCGCTCAAAACTGAGCTCTACAAGTCAAAATATGATAAAAATGGCCTAACCCTCGATTCTGAAAGTATATTCTACCTCCCGAGATGACTATGCATCGCGATCACAGAAAAACCCTCGTGATTGCGAAGAAGGAAAAGAAGGCTGCCCAGAATAACCCTACGCGAATGCGAAAGAAGAGATGCAAAGGTCGATAACGATAACCTAGGCTTACGTGATCGCGTGCCCAAGGACGCGAACGCGAAGAACAGAGTGAGGAAGCAAGGTTACCAATACACGAACGCGGAAGATCAAACGTGAACGTGGTGTAGAAGATTTCACAAGTCCGTGATCGCGAATCGTACTATGCAAACGCGATGAAGAAAAAATGGGGCAGATCAACAGAACACTAGGCGATCGCGATTGGAACTGCGTGATTGCGAAAGAGGACATCAGACACCAGAAACCAGCAATCCAAAAATTGAAGAAATTGGCCCATAGCCCATTCGAAACACACCCGAGGTCTCAGGGTCCCCTTCTAAACACTCCAACAAGTTCCATAACCTAACACGGACTCGTCCGAGGTCTCAAATTACATCAAGCAATATCGAAACTACGAATCACAATATGAATCGAACTTATGAACTTTCAAATCTTTCAACTTCTAAAACTCGTGCCGAAACTTATCAAATCAAACCGGAACGGCGCCAAATTTTGCTGACAAATCCCAAATGACATGACGGAGCTGTTCCAACTATCAAAATTGCATTCCGACCCCGATATCACAAAAGTCAACTATCGTTCAAACTTCTCCATCCTCCAAACTTCAACTTTTTTCAACTTTCGCCTAAATGCCTCAAATTACCCGACGGACCTCCAATTCCAAATACGGACGCGCGCCTAGTCCAATATCACCATACGAAGATGTTGACATCATCAAAAACTTATGCCCGGGCCATTTACATAAAAGTTAAATTCCGGTCAAATTCACACCACTTAAGCTTCCAAAACTAGAATCTTTCTTCCAATTCGACTCTGAATCATCTGATAACTAAACTCGATCACGCATGCAAGTCGATACACATAATATGAAGCTGCTCAAGATCTTATGCCCCTAAACGGAACTTAAATTCTCAAAACGACTGTCCGGATCGTTACATGTTTTAACCTACTAAAATAATTTAACTATGATAAATTGATATAATTTGATGTAAACACTCGATCTGAGTAAGTTTTATCGCAATTTCTTAAGTTCGGAACTCTTCCTTTTAGATTAAGAGATGACAAAATACCGTCCCTCTTAAACTTTATAAAAAAAATTATATATTTTTTTTTGCAATACTTCAACGACACGATATAAAAGATTGCCAGAAAACAAATATTTACAAGGTTGAAATTTGAAAATTTCAATCAATCACGTAACCAAAATTTCAAGCTCTCTCTAACCATTTAAGACCAAGAAAAAAAAACGGTGAAATGTTAGGTTCAAACAGTGGAAGAACAAACAATAAGAAGCAACCAACCCAAGTCTCTTAGGCGGCATTACATGTACTTTTGTGCAAAGATTTATCAGTTAATTAATTGTTACTTAAGTATTATGTAACTTTCAATTTAGTTTATCAATTGGCTCGCATAGAGTCATTTAGTGAAATAGCCATATGGGAATTATTGCCGGCTCCACAACAGAATAATAAAGTGGGAGACCCCTACCATCAATCATAGGAGAACAGTCCAACAATAATGAAGGTGCCAATGCGGTGAATTATGCATAACTAATTAAACCATTGGTTTCCAAAGTAAATTTTGACACAACGGATGTAATGTTTGGTTTACAGTAAGGAGTTCTGTATCTACTACTAAAATTTATAAACTTATGCGAGAATGTATGTACTATTCTATAAAAATTAAAATGTATATGGAGTATATATCATGGTAGATCCCTCAATTTATTTGGTTTTATCCTAGCTTGACCACTTGGGTTTCATGCTTGGTGTGGTCAAGACTCAAGGATGATAAATATATTTTCAAACCTATCTCGCGCATATATGCAGAAACAGTACCTAATCTGGATCGGAGATTCGTCAGTACGTAGTATTGAAGCCAAAAACGCTAAACTAATGTATCCACAGATATTTTAGCGAGGAGAGAGATCTTTTGGCCTTTTGAAATTGAAAAAATAATATTTCACCTAGAATATTATCGGAGGGAACATTATATTTTTTTGGAGGGAATATTATATTTTAGCCAAATATTTTGTTGGACTTTTAGAGCACATTTATAAGGTGTTGCTTTTCCAATTATTATAAGAGCACGCTTAAAAAGAGTGTCACATACTCAAGTAAATGTTGCCAATTATTTTATGATTAACAATGTCTAATAAGTGTGGCCTAATAAATTAAAAAGCATAATTTTACAAGCGTAGCCAAATTTTTTGTATCCAAAAGCTCCATACAAAGTCCTTAAAAGTGTGCCCAAATATATTTTTGGACACATTTTTCAGGTGTTGTCTGTGGCGTTTGGCCATAATTGTTGTAGTGATGGGATGAGGAGGGTATCACAATTCAAGTCCTTTTTCTAATAAAGTAATCCTACTGACTCTCAGTATGGATTTTCTATTATTCACCATCTTACTACATGGTAAACTTTAGGACAGAACATGCTTCAAATCTTCATCTTATTTTTAAAGTACACCAACTAGAGGAGAAAAGTTTTTGACTCGAAATTCATACAAACCATGTGGACCATATCTGAAATTCATCCTAACCATGTGTGGACCATATTTGGGGACCAATTTACAATAGGGAAAAATTTGGTACATACCATGGAAATATTTATTTAATGTTGGTATAAATCAGAGTCGACGCAAATGGGTTTGTGAAGCAGCACGTGATCATATTTGGTCTCGACTTTCTAACACAAGTGAGGTCAGAATTTAAAGTTTATAAATATTGAATTTACTATTGAGCTCATAATTCATTTTAGTTATTAAGTTTATAATTAAATATTTATATATATTTAATAAACTTTATAATATAAATATATAATTTAAACAAAAACGTAATTTATCTAAACTCATAGCTAATTTATATCTATCTATACTATATTAAAAGCACAAAGACCCTTAGCGAAATATTGTTCGCCTTTTACCCTTTTAAAATAGCTTTCATATTAGATAAAATTATAATTTAAGTTACTTTCCGAATAATCGAATAAGAAGTCCTAAGTTTTAGATTTTGGCCATCATAGACATATAACATATTAACTAAATCAACATTAACGTAGGTAATCAAAGTTTGATTCCATTGTAATCATCCCTCGAAAAATTAAAAAGTAAGCTAGAGAAACCTTCATTCTCCTCAAAGGGGCGATAAACAGTGCACACCGGCGACTGCCCTTCATGGCCTCCACACCCGGTGGCCAGCCTCCTCCTGAGGTTGGTCCGTCTTCTTCCTTCCCCGCTCAGCTGTTACCAATCTCTACAAACCCTAATGCAAACCCTAATCCACCTAAAACCTATGCGAATTTATTAAACCCTACTGTCATAAATATGACCATGCAAACCCTAGTTGCGCTACCATTGAAACCAGCTGAGTTCCTTCATGGAGAACCAGTTGTGAAGTGAAAGAAACAAGAAGTGAAGCAATCCATCGTACAATAAGGACTTCAACTTGCAGTTCTTGGGAAATTTTCATATAGGAAGCCTGTTATTGGTGAATTACATAAAGTGATTCCAATTCAATGTGAGATTAAGGGTCATTGTTCAGTTGATTTGATTGAAGATAATCATGTGTTGACTAGGCTGTCATTATTGGAGGATTATGTTCATCTTCTGTCAAAACCAACTTTTTATTTAAAGGCTCAATCAGACATGTGGCAGATGCATTGTACAAAATGGAATCCATGGTGGTCACCTGATGAAGAAACTCCAATTGCCATATCTTAGATTAGCTTTCCAGAACTTCCTCCAAACTTCTTTGGTAAGGAATGTGTATTTTCATTAGCTCGTGCAGTTGGTACTCCATTATATATAGACTTAACAACTCAAAATAGGACTAGACCTAGTTGTGATAAGGTGAAGGTGGAAGTTAACTTGTTAGGTAAGTTCCCTCATCGTATTAAGATTGTGGAAGAAGTTGATGAATCTGGGCCAGAGGAGTTTAAATGGATTAGGATTAAATATGATTATATGCCAAAATATTGCAAGCCTTGCAAGAAACAAAGGCATAGTGAGGCAGAATGCTGGGTAATTCATCCTGAATTATACAAGAGATTTGATGAAGATGTTGAAGATCAAGGCAAGGAGATGACAGTTGTGGTAAGCACTGAAGCAATTGGTATAGCTGCAAATTCAACAAAGGTTCTGTCAAGAGGAAAGGTGGTTAGTAAGCGTGCTACCAATCATGCCAAGCATGAATGTATATAAGCAAGGAAGAACGAATATCAACAGGATAATAGGGGTCACATTGTGGATAACAAACAAGGTAAGGAAGATGACAAGGGTAAAAGGAAGGCCAAACTTGAGGAATTAGCAACCAAGAACAAGTTTAATGCACTAGATGTTGAGGAAGTTCATCACCTACTCTAAAAATTACTTAAGGAAAAGGTGAGGATCATAGAAATGGTAAGAAGAAGGAACATGGGGAAAAGCAATCCAGGAACGGACAGGAGAAGGAAACGGAAAACAATACGAAACGGAAGGCAATACTGAAGTGTCAAGCCCCAATCTTAAGGTTTATGGGGTTAAGGTTGGGGAAAATGCTAATGAAGCCATCTGGAGAAGGTAATCAATAGGAACTTAAGTGTGTGGAGAAGGAAGCAGTTGAGAAAGTGTTGAAAGATCAGCATAATGGGAACTTAGCTATGGCTAATTCTATTGTTCCTAGTGATCAAAGTACTGATGAAAGGGCCTATAAGGAATCCACAATTGACTAGGTTCATAAAAGGGTTGGAACTATCAAAGAAGATATAAGGCAACTCAATGCGACTACAAACCAATCAAGTAAGATATTCCATCTCAAACATTTGCAGGTTCTGGGCAGCTTGAGGACCTTGATGAGGTAAATTCAACAAATATTTTATGGAGTGATGCAATTGAGGTGGAGGATGATCAACTAGGCATGACAAAGACAACAGAAGACAAAGTGGGGGACAGCAGTCCACATGGCGATAGGCTGGTGACGTCAGGCCTAAAGCCAAGCTAGCCAAGCTAGCCAAGCTCCCCAAGCGATAGGCTGGCGACGCCAAGCCTAAAGCCAGGTACCCCAGGTGATAAGCTGGTGATGCCAGGCCTGGCTCCAGGGTCACCTGATGAATCAGCGATAGTAAACCCTATCCCTAGTGCAACTGGCAAGGTTTTGGTCTATGATAGTGCTCTGGTGTATGCATTGCAGAACAAACTTGATGATAATATGCAGGTTAGGGATGATACAGTAGGGTTAGACCAAAGTACAAGCAACGTAAAAGGG
This sequence comes from Nicotiana glauca, assembly GCA_026770625.1. Classification (NCBI taxonomy): domain Eukaryota; kingdom Viridiplantae; phylum Streptophyta; class Magnoliopsida; order Solanales; family Solanaceae; genus Nicotiana; species Nicotiana glauca. The sequence goes on from MU754384.1 coordinate 9,952, forward strand.
GGTTATATCAATAGAATAGACATTTACGAGCTGACTACCACAGTAATTCCTGGGTTAAACAGTGTATATGAGCAGCAATTCAAAATGATGCAGGTTGCTGCTTCTTCTATGGTGAATAGCAATGAAAAGTCTGATGAGCAAGCAATTGTTCCAAGAGCATCTGGGGAAATAGATGAAGTGCCTATAGAATATGGCACTGATCAAATTATGCAGCTGCATCTTAATGTTCCACCGAAGACTCCACTACAACATTTACATGATTTAGTTACACTCAATGTGGCACCAATTGATGAAGACTTAATGAGACAAAATCCTATGGAGGATGAGGGAGATGATAAATCAACAGCAGAAAACTATAAATAGGTGGCTAGGGATGGGGATCTTTAGCGCTAAAGGAGGTAAGAAAACAAATAAGAATCATAATAAAGATCCACAACAACCTTAAAGAATTATGCCAAGAGGGAAGCTTCTCTATCTAAATAATGATCAAAATATTAATATGGAACATAAGGTCTATGAATACACAGCATGCCTTTCCTAGGGTGATCAATATGAATAGAGAGCATAACTTTTGTGTAGTTATATTGATGGAGCCTTTTTAAAAGAAGAGACTCATTGATAGATATAGAAGAAGGTTGAATATGGAGACTGCTTATGAAAATATTAATGATCAAATATGGTTGTTCTTTGAGGCAGTGGTAGAATGGGAATTAATGGAGGATACTGAGCAACAGGTGAATGTAAAAGTGTTTCACCATGGCCTGGGGCAGCACATGATGATGATATTTTTTTATGCAAAATGTTCAGCAATGGAGAGGTTGGAATTGTGGAATGACTTGCATTAATGTGTTATTGACATGGTTGGTAGGAGGGGATTTTAATGTGTTATTGCATGAAGATGAGAAAATAGGAGGACTACCAGTACACCCTTCTGAATATGAGGATTTTGCATTTTGTGTAAACTTTTGTGGTTTATTTGAACAAGGATACAAAGGAAGTCCATTTACATGGTGGAATGGGAGATCCAATTCTGCATATGTATTCAAAAGATTGGATATGATTTTTGTGAATTTGCCATTTCAAAACATATTGCCAACTATTGAAGTTGAACATCTAATCCGAACTGGATCAGACCATGCACCATTAGTGATGAAATGTAGGGAGTAGACCACCAATTTTGTCAAGCCTTTCAAGTTGTTGAACTTTTGGAAGAAACATGCTACTTTTATGGATGTGGTGAGGCAGAATTGGGAAGTTGATTTCATGGGGAATCCATGTTTTATGTTCAATCAAAAGCTCAAGAGGGTGAAGGCAGAACTATCAAAATGGAGTAGGGAAACATTTTGTGATATCTTTAAATAGTTGTCTATTTTGAAGGATATTGTTAGGGTGAAAGAGATGTTGTTTGAAGAAGATCCTGCAATTGAGAACAGGATTGTGCTTCATAAAGCTCAATCTGAATTGAAAAAATACTTGAGTATTGAGGTGCAGTATTGGAAGCAAAAAGCTAGGATGACTTGGTTTGCTGAAGGAGATAGGAATACAAGTTTCTTTCAGAATTATGTCAATGGAAAAAGAAAGAAATTGCAATTGAACAGGATCAAAAGTGGCAGTAGGGTATGGATTGAAGACCGTGAGCAATTGGCTACAGCTGCAATGGACTTCTATCAAAAACAATTCACAAATGAAGGTGATACATCTGACTTTTCCTTGCTCAATAATGTAGCTTCGATGGTCACTATGAAATAGAATTTGGAACTTAGCAGATTACCAACAATTGAAGAGGTAAGGACAACAGTTTTTTTAGCTTAGTGGGGAGAGTTCTATAGGTCCAGGTGGATTCATTGACCTGTTTTATCAAACATGCTGGGATGTTATTGGTGCTGATATACATAACATGGTGCTACACTTATATGGAGGAGTTGTACTGCCTAAATCCATCACTCACACCAATCTAATGTTCCTGCCTAAGAAACCTAGTTGAGACCTTTTCTGACTTAAGAAGTATTAGCTTGAGCAACTTCATTAACAAGGTTTTGTGTAGGGTGTTACATGATAGATTGGAAATTTTTTTGCCTTCTCTAGTATCTTCTAATCAATCAGGATTTGTGAAGGATAGGAGTATATTTGAGAACATCTTATTGACTCAAGAAATTGTCACTGACATAAGGTTAAGGGGAAAGCTAGCTAATGTGGTGATCAAGCTTGATATGGCTAAGGCCTATGATAAGGTTTTATGGAAGTACTTATTGCATGTATTGAGGAAGATGGGATTTTCTGAGCACTTCATCAACATGGTGTGAAACTTGGTGTCAAATAACTGGTATTCAGTATTGGTGAATGGGCAATCCTCAGGGTTATTTAAGTCTACAAGGGGTGTGAAGCAAGAGGATCCTCTATCACCAGAACCGTTCATTCTGTCAGTTAAGGTACTTTCCAGGTCTTTGAATAAGCTATTTGAAGACAGGTCACTTGTGGGATTTGGAATGCCTAAGTGGTCTGATCCTTTAAACCACTTGGCATATGCTGATGATACTATAATCTTTGCTTCTGCTCATCCTCCATCCTTGAGCAAGATTATGGCAGTGTTGGGGAACTATGAGAAGATATCAGGCCAGATGATCAACAAAGATAAGAGTTTATACTACATGTATTCAAAGATTTCTAGTGGGTTGTGTCATGCGGTTGGAGCTATTACAGGATTTGTAAGAGGTAAATTCCCTTTTACATATCTATGGTGTCCTATTTTCTACACTAGAAGGAGGAAAGAATATTATGAGGATCTTATCAAGCAAGTAAAGGCTAAATTGCATTCATGGAAAGGAAAGCTTATGTCATTTGGAGGAAAGGCAAAACTCATTTCTAGTGTGTTGCAAAGTATGCCAGTCCACATGTTATCAGTCCTTCATCTACCAAAAAATGTTCGGGAGCATCTTCATAATATTTTTGCTAGGTTCTTTTGGAGCACAAAGGAAGAAGGGAGAAGCAGAAATTGGACCTCATGGCAAAATCTTTACCTTCTTAAAGAGGAAGGGGGCCAAGGTTTTAGGTCCTTATATTATGTGTCGAGGATATTGTTTGCTAAACTATGGTGGAGGTTTAGGACCAAAAAATTATTGTGGTCTAATTTTATGTGGAATAAGTATTGCAAGAAGGAGATACCAACGGTGGTGCAGTCTAGAAGGGGGTCTCATGTTTGGAGACAAATGTTGAATGCTAGGGAAGAAGTAGAACATGAGATCCTATGGAATTGAAGAGAGGAACAACTAATATTTGGCATGAAAATTGGACTGGATTGGGTGCACTCTATCACGTATTACCTGAAGACTTCCAAATCAATGAAGATCTTCAGGATGTGGAAGAATTACGGCAAGGTAAAACATGATATGATCAAATGTTAGATCAAACCTTCAATGAGGAAATTGCAGAACATACAAGGCTAAATGTGCACTATAAAGGCAGTGAAGGATACTGGGATAGGCCATACTGGATGCCAACTCCTTCAGGCAAGTTCAGTCTTAGTAATGCTTGGCAAATATTAAGGCATAGGGCTGATCCCAATCAGGAATTCAAGTTAATGTCGATTAAAGGCTTACCATTCAAGATATCCTTCTTCTTGTGGAGATTGTGGAGGCGAAAAATAGCCATTGATGACATATGGAGGAGGAAAGGGCAAATGATGATATCTAGGTGTTGGTGTTGTCAGCAGCCACAAGAGGAATCTATTGAACATATATTTGTCACAAGTCGTACTGCCGTTAAGGTATGGAACTTGTTCGTGGGGCTGCTGGAATTACTGTGCCTTTGATTCAATTGAAGTAGGTTATAAGGAATTGGTGGTATGCTCAATGTTGTCCAAAGTTAAAGCCATTGTTTCAAGTAGTACTAGTTATCATCACTTGGAAACTTTAGAAGAGAAGAAATGCAGGTATATGTGTGGGTTCAGTGTCCACAAATAGGGTGATTCATGAGATCAATAAGACATTGCATCAACTTGCAAGGTTGAGTTATGCTTGGATGCCTAATATTCCATTGTTATGGGCAGACATAATTCAATATTTTAAAGGATATAAACCTATATTGATCACTACAAGAGTAACATGACAGCTTCCTTTTCATGGTTGGTACAAATGTAATATTGATGGAGCCTCATAAGGAAATCCTGGTCCTATCTCACTAGGTTTTTGTGTGAGGAATGATGAAGGTGATGTGGTGTATGCAAGAGCAGTAAACCTAGGGGTGACAACTAATGTGGTGGCTGAAACTAAGGTTATTCTTCAAGGATTCGAATACTGTGTGGAGCATGATCTTTACCCTCTCATATTGGAGACTGATTCATTAGTGATGAAGAAAGTGATATAAGGGGAATGTGATCCTCCTTGGGTAATTTCAAATGATGTGAAGAAAATTAAAGAGATGAAGGGCAACTTCAATGTGATCTTTCAACATGTGTTTAGAGAAAGCAACTCAGTGGCGGATTTTATAGCTAACATTGTATTTTCTTTTACAGGTACATCTGAGTTTCCCTCATTCTCTGAACTGCCTAGTGCAGGGAGGAGGTTGATTAATTTAGACAAGCTCAAAAACCTAACCTTAAGGTTAGAACAGGAAAGAGAAGATCCCCAGGCTGATGGTTTCACAGGATTGGAATCTGCACATACCTGCAAGTTTCTTTTATGTCTCATTACATATACTATTAAGGTACTTTTAGGTGGTATAAGCATGGTCACATGCTCATCTGGAGGTACTTTGATAGTGTACAGGACCAATGTGATAAGCAGGTATTAGATGGTGCAATTTATTCTACTTCTGATATGTTCAAATGTTAAGGAAAAGGTTAAATCTGTTATGTGGAATTTTTGGATATTGTTGAATCATTTCTTAGTGGTATTAGCATGTCTTCATGCTCAATATGTGGATGGTTTAGCAATGTTTAGAATGATTTCTACATTAAAGGTTTGGGAAGAGAAGGATCTGAGCTTACAAGATCATAAAATCATCCAGCACCACAGGCCTGGCGGCGCTAGGCTAAAGCCTGATGACACCTTGCGTTACCCTAGCGTCGTCGGCTTAAAGACAACCTTGGCCTGGCTTTTGCCTTGCAAAGCAAGCCCCAGCCTGGCTTTTGCCTTGCAAAGCCTGCTTAAAGCCAGCCCTAGCTTGGCTTTTGCCTTGAAAAGCCTGCCTAAAGCCAGCCCCAGCCTGGCTTTTGCCTTTCAAAACCTGCCTAAAACCAGCTTCAAGACAGGTGTAGCCAGGCTCATTTACATGATAATATTGATGATCGACCACATAATTTATAATTGGATAGAGTCAGTACACTGCCTATGGAAATCATATTTTAGCAACACTAATGATTGGAAGACTATGCTGGCTTCAATCTGAAGTTGAGATGTTTGGAATTCATTTTAGTCTATGGACTGCATATCCTGGCGTTTGGTGAGGGCTTGATAGGTGCTTCTTGGTATTTGCCACTAGTAATTGGATTCACATACACTGACAGGAGAAGGAAGAATTAAGCGGACAATGTTATAATAGCTAGTTCATTAGACTTTAGCTTTTCTATATTTTTAGTAGCTAGTAACTTCATACAATTTCTATTTCGGTTTGGCCATCTTGTAAGCTTTGAACCCATTTTGAAATTTTATTTATATATTAGCCACTAGGCAGCCTGTCTAGTGGTATGTTTGCTAAGAAAATTAGAGAAAGACTTTGAATAGGATACTACCATTATTTAGAAAATGTGAATAAATCAATATTTCGGATTCTAATCCAACTATGAATTTACCACTTTTAATTTATTGGAACTTTTTGTCATTTTAACACAATTTTTTAAAATTAATATGTAATAAATTTTAATATTTAAAATTTTATCTTAAATAAATTCTTGACTTCTTTGAATTATGTAGCAAAATATCTTTCATGCTTATTTTCTACTAATATTTATGACTTTGAAATTAACTAAAATTTTATTTTATCAAATCAAATTGATTATCAACTAAAATTTCTGTGAATTCTAAGATGCAATAACACCGATAAACATATGTCCAAGCCAACTGATATTACAGAAACTTTTATATAGTAAGTAAAACTGCCACTTATCAACAAAAATTGTGCGACGAAGTCCTAATATCAAAATAGTAATATACTATTTTATTTATTATAAAGTATTAACTAAATATTAGTCATTTTTAAATTTTACATTGTTACTTTATCAATTTTCTTGTAGGTGTTAGAAGGCAAACCTCTTCATTCTCAAATCTTATAAAAAGATAAAAAGATTTAATATTTTAATTTATATGATTGACAAATCTTTGCAGGATCGTGATAAAAGTATTTTTTTTGTTTCTTATTTGTTTGCAGTATTACATAACAAAAATAACAACAATCGTTTTCATAAACTTACACTTTTGCAAGTTCATTATTACAGGTAGTTCCTATAAATGATCAGACTAATGACGTATATAGTACTTGAATTTTCGATGTAGATGCTATATAGTTGGTTCTCATCCTTCAGAGACTATGAGTGTAATAAGAACATCTGTCGATAAAAGGATCACCCTAAGATGATCATCTCATGGCTATTGAAAACGAATTAAATCAGATGGTTCTATTTCTCAATCTTTCTGACTTGCTCCTACAATATCAAAATCCAAAAAATTGAAAAAATTAATCATTCACAACTACTGATGAAGGATTCCTCTAAAAGTTAAGGATTAGTAATCCATTTTAGAAATCGAATGGATTTGATCTTAAACATACGCAAGGAAGGTAATCAAAAAGGAAAGAAAATGGGTTCTTCTTTCTTTTATCACTTAGGAGTCGTGTGAGATGAAAGTCTCATGCAATTTTTGAATGAGAGAATGAACTTTTCGACTCAGACTCTCCCACTCTAGTCATTGATTTTCTTTCTGTTACTTCGAAAGTAGCGCGACTCGAATTTTTGGTATTCCTTTTTTTACTTCTTATCAAACGAATGACATCTTCTTCTAGAAATCCTAGCTATTCTTAGTATGATATTGGAAAATCTTATTGCTATTATTCAAACAAGCATGAAACATATGATTGCACATTCCTTCATAGGCCAAATTGATATGTAATTATTGGAATAATTGTTGGAGACTCAAATGATGGATATGCAAGCATGATAACTTATATAATGTTCTATATCTTCGTGAATCTGTGAACTTTTGCTTGTATTGTATTATTTGGTCTACGTATCGGAACTGATAAAATTCTATATTATGTAGGATTATACACAAAAGATCCTTTTTGGCTCTCTCTTTAGCCCTATATTTCTTATCCCTAGGATGTCTTCCTCCACTAGTAGGTTTTTTTGAAAAACTTTATTTATTCTAGTGTTGATGGTAGACAGGCCTATGTTTCTTGATTTTAATAAGACTTCTTACAAGCGTTGTTTCTATCTACTATTATCTAAAAATAATATAGTTATTAATGACTTGACAAAAACAAAAAATATCCCCCGACAAGCGAAATTATAGAAGACCCCCCTTTCAGATCAAATAATTTCATTGAATTAAGTATGATTGTATGTGTGATAACATTTACTATACTAGAAATATCAATAAACCTGATTATTGCAAATGCTCAAGATAGCATTTTTTAGCTTCTAGGGTATATTTCTTAGTTTAAGATCCCTCTTACCAACTAGAATTAAAGATGATCGATGAACTTCCCGCCCGAAATGGGAATGGGCAAGGGTTATAAAGTTATAATCTGATAATCAAGTTTATTCCATGATTATAAGTTCATTCTATACCGGACCGGGCCGGGATATGGTACTATACATTCTCATTATGAGAAGGGGTTATTCGGGCCTATCTAAATAGATACTATGTTTACATATGAATCCCTACATCGTTACATTTCATTTAGGATTAGTAATACGCGTAAACGGACCTACTTTTTACATATCTCTATTAGGACTCTATTTACCTCTTTGAGTGATCGAGAAATTGGTTTGACTGTCCAATATATATATATATATATATATATATATATATATCAAACATTGCATTCTCCGGATAATTCAAATTGAAGCAATTGGATGTCCAACTCTGGCCTATATGACATGATCGATCAATAGGTCCACATTTGTCATATATTCCATACATCACACTAGATTAGATATCATATTCATGTGATACGATTCACTTTCAAGATGCCTTGGTAGTGAAATGTAGACATGTGAGACTCAAAATCTTAGAAGATATCATCGCAGGACAGATATGGTTAGGATCTACTTGTATACTTGGTGGAATATGGCATATGAGAAGTTCTGTGAGCTAGATTTATTGTTTCATAAACTTACACTTTCTCTTTAATTCTTTTATTTTATAACTAAATTACATTATTTAATAATAACCATATAATTTTTTAAAATTATGTATTTATTGATATAGTGTACACGCACGAAATATTTATCCTAACACTATGAGTTATAATGTAGCCCCGCCTTGCTTGCGATGAGGTTTGAGAGGGGAGGAAGGAGGAGGGCATTTGAACAAAAGACACATGGGTCTGATCAGCTAATCAGCTGCCAGAAGTACCCCTCGTTTTCCACAATTTCATAGAAGGAGTAGTACTACTACTACATTTTCTTTGGGAATTGCACCTCTGCATTGTCAAACTTAAAAATAATTTGAGTAGCTCAATTTAGTAGTCAACTACTATAATCTTACTCAACAAGTTTACTTCTGTTTTGTGACCCTAACTAATTTGAATTTATATTGTATAAAATTTAGGAGTGTACATGGATCATGTTGGTTCAATTTTTACCAAAATCAAATCAAATCAATTATATCGGTTTGGATCGGTTCGGTTTTGTCGGGTTTTTTGGATTTTTTTGTTACATGAATATTATTTCAATCTTACTTTGTTAAAATTATAGATAAAGTTTTGATAAGAGAATATATGTTTAGTAATTATGGAAACAATTGACAAACATATGATCTATTAAAATATTCTAAGGGGAAAATTTTTTTAGTAACACATAATAGTTATTTTCTTAGTCGTCTAACAATATTTTTTTGTTAATTTACGCTTTCAGAATTAATACATGAGAGGATCCAAAATATTTTTACATTTTCTAAAGAAAAATCACTATAAACTCTTAAAAATAAAAATAAAATTTATATATTTATACGTCGGTTTGGTTCGGGTTTTTTTACTTATTATCAAATCAAGTCAAACCAAACCTAGTTGGGTTTTTTAATCGATTTGATTTGATTTTTCGATTTGATGCGATTTTCGTGTTCGGTTTGATACACCTAATAAAATCTATCAAAAAGGGAAGCGCTCCCGGTGTTAGAAACCGAGACCACTTTTTCCTTTCGTTTTCTTTGTTAATGAATGCTTCCATTTCAAAAAAAAAATCCAAGTATCCAAACTAGCATCACGTTATGTAGAGATTTGTAATGAATATTATTATTATCTCTTTGTAATTAGATGGTGTGCATAAGATTTTTGTTAAATATAGTTTGCTCAAGAACTTTCCCTCCAAGTCAATTTTTTAAAGTACTATTTCTATATCAAGATGTGGGATGGGGTCTTGATAGTGATGCTCTACTTCTGGTTGAGCAATTGTTTGCTGCCACTGTTATTTATGTAGAAAAAATAGAGGAGCAGCTGGTTTTGTCGGCCTAGAGCCTGCATTTTCATGAGTACAGCTTCTCTCTTGCTCCAAATAGTTGAATTACAGAATTACTTGGGAATGAAACTAATTTTGGGAACTATACCTCAAACTTATTACTCATGAAAAAGGTCACTTTATTGTTTTAATGTACAAAATTCTCATTAGAGTTATTCACCTGAAAAAGTTGTAAAAATGGCTGCCCATTGTACACGACATTTCGTATTCACACAAACACTTAAAGGGTGTAATGTAAATAGTTTATTGGTCATACAGACACAATTTTATGGTCAAGGCTCCCTTTCACTTGCAGAAGTAGTGACCCCCCAAAAAAATTGTGCTGCTCTTTTTTATGCAATTGATTATTTTTTATTAGCAAAACATATAAAATAAAGGACTAAACAACAATTTGTTTTGGTTTCTCATTCCTGTTTTTGCCCGCTTGAAGTACAACTCTTTGTCTCATGCCATGTTCCTCTTTGGCTCACCATTTTCATTGTTTCCAAATATGCCCTACAAAAATTTATTAGGGACAATTTTGTAAATTTCAATAACTACCCTTTTCCCATTTTTGCCCATTTTGACACAGATAGTTTAACTGTGTGTCTGCGTGAGAGAGAAAAAGCTAGAAAGAAGTTGGTTGGATGTTGCACTGCCTCAGCTGCAACTAAACCTACCACCCTAACCATGATTAATTTGATAAACCATATCTTTCAATTACTTTAATCAATGGAACATTTTACTTTACTATACTTAATTTATTATATTAATTTATAGATGCTCCTCCACACATGCATTCTGAATTGAGAACTGTGACAACTGTTTCTGCAGATCAACCCCTTTTCTTGAACAATAAATAAGCAAATATTATACTATATTTCAGCAACAAAAAAAAACTATACTATTATTATAGTTAGAATAAAAAGAGGAGCAATACATCACACACACCATTCTTGAATAAAAAAGCAATCTTTATGTGTTTTGTGTTTATGGGTATTTTTTCCTTGGGATTGATCTGCAAATGAGTAGGAGAAATTGCAGCCAATCCAAAGATTAAAACCTTTAGGTTTATTGACTGATGAAGAAAATGGTGTGACTGATTTTGAAATTCTTGGCATATTTTTTCTTGGATTTATTTGAGTGTTTTAGTATAGGAGGGGTAAGTAATGGAGTCAAGAATGGATCATTATGAGATCATGGAACAAATTGGGCGTGGAGCATTTGGTGCTGCTATTCTTGTTAATCACAAGCAAGAGAGAAAGAAGTAAGTTGAAAGTTTCTAACTTTAATGCTTATAGGATTTGAATTTGGTGTAAGATTGATTTTGAATGTTGAAATAATAGGTATGTGCTCAAGAAGATCCGTTTAGCTAGACAAACTGAACGTTGCAGGAGATCTGCTCATCAAGAGGTACATTCTACTTTTCCCCCCTTTTAATTTCGTTATGGTTTTTGCCTTTTCTGCTTCTCTATTTCTTAAGCTTAAATTGTTGACTAAAATGGGCTTTGTACTGAATATATGCTCAGATAGAGTATGCTGAAAGAAGAAAATATTTTTTTTACTTATTTTTTCAATATGGTGGCTTTTTGTACTGAATAGTATATGCTCAGCAACTATTGATTTTTGGCTTTTACTTCTATTTGAGGTGAAGGAGGCTCTTGGAATTTTCCTTTGTGAATGATTCTGATTTTACCTTACTTTTGTCTAGCTTTCACAGTTCATTGAGAGTCTTCTCATATCACTTGATAAAGATTCGACATCTGTGATTCACTCTATGCTGGGAATTTAAGTGAAACTTCAAACAGTTAATGTGCATTCTTGCTAGATTTCATCTCCTAATTCTTAAGTTTTTCTACTGTGACACCCTAGGCGAATCCCACATCCACAAAACACGGTAGAGATGTTGGATATATAAGTAGACATGTCTTAGACTCTATTGACGTGTTTTAAAGCGGTGCGGGCCTATGCCCAAAGCAGACGATATCACTAGTGATCTGGACTGCTACATCTACTTGTATCCCATTTTATACATTTAAGCTT
>MU754384.1:21875-34126 GCA_026770625.1 Nicotiana glauca
CATAGCTATTAAGAATTCCTGATGTGGACTTTATTGCAACTAATGTGCAGATGGCACTGATTGCTCGGATTCAACATCCATATATTGTTGAATACAAGGAAGCATGGGTAGAGAAGGTGAGAGGCCTGATTTTGCTTTCAAGTGCTGAGTTGACTAGATTTTTTTTGAAATTGGTGATTAATTTGCTCTCGTGTAAATCGCATTGCAGGGCTGCTATGTTTGCATTGTTACTGGCTATTGTGAAGGTGGTGATATGTAAGTCTATTTAATAACTTTTTCTTTTTGGCTTAATTTAACTGCTTAACTTAAGTTTCATTTTCCCCTCTTTAACAATGCATATTTTAATAGGGCTGAACTGATGAAAAAGGCAAATGGGCAATATTTTCCAGAAGAGGTACGCCGATGCTGTACTTTTGTTTGTCATTTAATTGCGACATGTTCATTATATATCTAGATTGTAGATTATGGACAGGAGAAAGCAAGTTAATAGCTTATTTACGAGTTAACTCGTTCATCTGGTTGGGCTATTGTATTATTTATAAAGTACTAGTATAAACTTCAATTAATTTCCATTTTCGAGTGTCTCATATTTCAAGGAAATGTTCACCATATAGAAACTTCTGAAGTGGTTCACTCAACTACTGTTAGCAGTGGAATATCTGCATTCAAATTTTGTACTGCACCGTGACCTTAAGGTATGTATCTTTAATATCTGTTTGTATCGTTTTATTTATTTTTCTCTCCAATATATTTACCGAGATAATTTCTCTATCCTTCTGTGGCAGTGCTCAAACATCTTTCTGACTAAGGAAAAGGACGTTCGCCTTGGTAACTACCAATGTTTCTGTTCTTTTATTGAAGTGGAGATAATTGCTGTCGATTTTTCTGACGTAGGCCTCATATTTTTTTTCCCTTATACATTTTGTTTCAGGGGATTTTGGCCTTGCGAAAACATTGAAGGCTGATGACTTGACTTCTTCAGTATGTATCTGATACTCAATGCTTTTCTTTGTTATTTGCACCTAAACTATGTAAGCTCAAACTAGTTTCTTTTCGTAAAATTAAATGTTGGTTACAGCATGAAACGGTTGCTTCAAGTTGGCGTTTCCGTGCTTTCAGTTAATCATTTACATTGTAAAAGTTAATCTAGATTTGTAGATTAACTGATAATGTTGTTCTATATTCTAGGTAGTTGGAACACCCAATTACATGTGCCCGGAACTTCTTACAGATATTCCTTATGGTTTTAAATCAGACATTTGGTCCCTCGGTATGTGACTCCTTTACTTCTTTCTGGTTCAAGTGCATTTATATCAAGCAGTGTTACTTTGAAAATGGTGCCAATTGTGTTGTTCTGTGTGTACATTCATTTGCACTATTTTTGGAAAGATACAAACATATGTATGTCATCTGTTACTTGTGACATTTCATTTTAAAAGGTTATCTTCTTTCTCGATGCTGAGGATATTGGTCTGTTGTCACAGTAATTCGTGTGTCATTGTGGGGTTGTTCTATCATCTATGTCTTAAAACCGTTCGCTTCTTGACCAGGATGCTGTATGTATGAAATGGCTGCTCATCGCCCTGCATTTAAAGCATTTGTAAGAACTCTTGACTTTGTTCTTTTAAGCTCCATTGCAATTCCTTGGGTATATAATGAAATGGAAACTGACCTAATATTTTGTCTCCATTCATTATTTCACATGCTTAAATTAATGAATCTGCAGACATAGAGATCTTGGGATTAGGGGTGCCCTTTGTAAGTTAGTGAATTCATCATTCATGTGACAAGTTAATCCACATTCCAACTATATTGTTGAAGATGATGTAGCAACAAAATCGAGAAGGGAGAAATGGAGAAGAATTGAGAGATAAAATATTATTTTATCAATTGATGTAAAATCAAAGTACAAATGGCCATACTTATATTGAGAATTCAGCTTACACTCCTAATAAGATTATAATCTCTAACTAAAGATAAAGGACAAAAATCAAACTAAATGATAATTTACTGTGGCATAGTCTTGAAAACTGTTAATGTTGAGTCTTGGTGCATAAGCAAATAAGTGAAATTTCATCTCATATAGTATTCACCTTATTGTGTGTTTGTTTCCTCACAACGCCTCAATGAGAACCTTTTTGTTACTTATACTGAATTGGACACTTCATAATGATTCAGGACATGGCGGGACTGATAAGCAAAATAAACAGATCATGCATTGGCCCATTGCCATCTTGTTATTCTCCGTCCTTGTAAGTCAGGCCTTTGTTTTGTTTTGCCGCCATAATTTGTCTTTGTGCTAAACGCTTCTGCTTGTAGATTTTTAATTGATTGTTTGTGTGTGATTACTTAGCCATGTTTTAGGAGACAACTGTGTCTTGTAGATATATTGCTTTGGTGACTGTTAATGTTCTGCAATGGTCTATCTACTCCTTCCTCACGACACGTGTCGCAAATTCTTCACATTTGAATCAAATGTAAAAACTTAGAAATGCTAGAATTTAAATCATGCGTACTCATAAAAGTAATCAGTATGGCAGATGCCGCCTGTTCAAGTTGGGAATAAAGGCTTCCTGGTAAAACTTTTATAAAGTAGTAATTCTTAATTGTGATTATTCTATTACTACAACTAACCCGTGCAAAATGCAGCATGAGAAAGAAAAAAAATGTGCCATTCCTATCTTTTTTGTTCTCTCTTTGATCAGCATTTATATGAGTTGTATGTGTAATAATATCACAATGCAGAGATACACCACATAACTAGTTTGTCAACTTTCAACTAGCGACATATGCAAGCAGCAAGTGTCAATCTTGAGAGTGTGAATGCACTTTTCTTCTGTCATGTGCTTATATTTGAGATGGTACATTTCTTTTGTCAGTATATATAAGTTAAATATTGCTTTCGCAGAAAGACACTTATAAAAGGAATGCTGAGGAAGAGCCCCGAGCATCGGCCTAGTGTAAGCTTACCAATCTTGCAATTAAATTTTTGTATCAGAATATCGTGTCAGTTGGCTGACCTCAACATTTTCAGGCATCCGAACTCCTGAAGCACCCATATTTGCAGCCTTATGTTGATCAGTATCGACCATCCTTTAATCCTCTTCCATCAATTTCTCCTGAAAAACCTCTCACTGCTAATCGCGACTCCAGAAAGAATATGGCAGAAAGCCAAAGTAGTACCAGTACATGCAGTGATAAAGATAGTTTGAAGTCAAGTGAGAAGAACTTACAAGTAATGGCTTGCAATGATGACCAAAAGGGCGATAACACAGATGTCGCCTTTGTTGATCATGAAGACTTTGAGCAACGTTATTCTAGTGAGGAACATCATGCAGCCGATGCTTTTCCTGAAGACGCAGAGGAGTATGACTCTAGGAATATTTTGCATGAAGTGAAAAAATGTGATGCTGAAGCTAAGCAACCCAGAACAATAAAAAACATTATGTTGGCTTTGAAGGAGGGAAAAATGAGAGAACATAGTTCCCCAATGAGAGGCAGCAAGGCGAAGGTCGGTGGTACCGGTGCAAACAAAGCCAACATTGAAGCACCCCCAAAAGTCCTAAAACCGAGTTCACCTACTCCTACCTCTAAATCTAATGCACAGATACCATCTCCTGGATCAGCAAAGCAGAATCAAGGAATGCATACCTTGAAGCAACAGGTATCGGTTCCTAATCCTCTTATCTTGATCATTACTCGCTTCTGAGTTTCATAAATATGTATTATATTTTAATTACCTTCTGCTTGCAGTTTCCTACCACTGAGTCCACCCCAAAGACTAAAACAAGACACGAGGGGATCTCTCCCTCTGGCGCCATAAGACAAGATGATAGGTTACCTACAAGGCCAAGACAGCGAACACCTCCCAAGCTGACTAAGCAACCATCATTTTCTGGAAGGCTACAGCCAGTGGGTCATGATGCTTTGAATACCGAGAACGATGATGTAGAGTTTAGTCCAAATGACCAGTTGCATGACCCCGAAAGTATATCTAATTCTTTTACTGATGGCAGTGACATACAACCGATAAAGAAAGTCTCCGAAAGGATCCCTAATTCTTCTCGTGATGGTTGTCATATACATGCCACAAGTAACGGCATGCTACATTTGCGAAAGGTTTCATCAGGAGCTTCAAAAGGAATGCAAACGGAGAGCAGCAATTCTGCTTCTTCTTCAGTGTCCATCCAAGGATTTGAACTTTGTGATGATGCAACAACTCCTTTTATTAAGTTGACTGAACAAATGCTGGGAAGTCATGAACGAGCTACTGAAAGTGAAACCACAGGATCAAGACCCTCTTGGTCAATTACTACATCATCACGCTCGGATATTGCTAATAGTTTGAGGGAAAACCACGAAGATATCCAGAAATCTAAAGCATGCTCCATTGAAAATCTTGAGGAGCATCATCAGAGTTCGGACGTTGGTGCTTGTGAAGAGAAAGAAAATGCATATATACCTATAGACACTGCCTCTCCGCTTTTGAAAGAGATTGCTCTTTGCGAGGGTGATTGCACAACCAGCAAACCTGATACTACGACTGATATTTTGCGTTTGACAAACCCCAGTTTCACATCCTGTGGTGATGACAAGTCTATGGAAAAGTTTTCATCCTCAACAACAGAATGTGTCTCTATCACTACTCCACTTGTTTCCTCAAACCAAAACAATCTGCAGAGCTCAAACTTTACTTTGAAAGCCAATGGTGATGAGAAGTTTTTTCCCAAGGAACTCTTTTCCTCAAAAACTGAAAGTGCCTCCCCTTCCTCCCCTATTTCAGTCAACCAAAATAGTTTGTTGCCTGACAAGGCAAGTGTTCCACAGAATGTGGTTCTTGAAAAAGCAGCTTCTCCTCAGTTCAAACCAGCTTTTGATGATGTCATACATGTCATAAGACACAGTAGTTTCCGTGTAGGTTGCGAGCAACCAGTAATTGACAATGTGGAGAGAAATGTTGATGTTGGGAAACTTATAAATGTGGCAAGAGATGATCTTGATTTTAGTCTAACTTCTCCTCCTGCTCCCAAATCATCTGCTTCTGGACCGGTAAGTGTTAAATCCAATATATCGGACAGTGTCCATTATAAGGAAATGGATGTGAGAAACCAAAGCAGTCCCACCTCTTCAAGTCCAAGATTAGATTCTGCAGAAAAAGCAAAGCCCAACACAAAGCTTGTGGAGGAGGAACGACCAGTAAAGGAAATACTAGATGTCAAATCTTTTCGACAAAGAGCAGAAGCACTTGAAGGGCTGTTAGAATTATCTGCTGACTTACTTGAGAATAACAGATTAGAAGAGCTCTCTGTTGTCCTAAAACCATTCGGGAAGGACAAGGTGTCGCCGAGGGAGACAGCTATCTGGTTGGCTAAGAGTCTTAAAGGAATGATGCTCGATGATTCTGGACGAAACTCATGATCTATTATGGAGATGGCAAGTTCATTACTTTTGTTAGTGTTTCTCTACACTTTTAGTTCTTTTTTTCTTAACTTTTTGAAACTTCAACTTTCAGTTGAGTTCTCCAAGAAAAACAGTTAAAGAGGTTCTTTGACTTTTTCCTTTTCCGTACAATAGACCCTTGTGGTCCGGCCCTTCCCCGGATCCCGCACATAGCGGAAGCTTAGTGCACCGGACTTTCCCTTTAGTATCTTAGCAATTCTTTTTTTCCAGTAACTGTAAATAGAGAGCAAACAAATTTGAACAATTTTTTATTCCGCGAAATGTAAGAATGTCTTGGAACATGAATTTTGAGATTATGTACTCTGCTGTTTCTTGGATACATAAAACTTTCAAGTCACTTAGTTCTAATGTATTAGATATACATGTGTTTGTACCCTACTCCTAACTCCAGCTACAATTTTGTGTAATTGAGAATGATAAGTAGATTATCAGTAGCTTAGCTGATTGTTGAGATCCACGGTTTGTTTATCAAATCTATAAACAGCTTGGTCATTATGTTTTATTATATACCAAATGTTTCAATCATGTCTTTGGTGCTGATGATTTTTTTAAGTTAAGGATTGAGCTATTCTTGTAAGGATTGTAGTACAAGAATCGGCTATTACAATATTAACAATGTCAAATTATTATGTCGTGAATAAAAACATAATAATTGTATAAGGTGAATATAAAGGTAGGAATACCATCAAAAGATGTGGTGCAGTGGATAGGACTGTTCCTCTCTTAACCATAGGTCTCAGGTTCGAGCCTTGGGTATGGAAAAATCTTTGGTAGGGAGCGTTACGCCCGAATGGAGCCTGCTACAATGCGGGTACCGAACACAGGGGAAGCCACCAAAAAAAAGTAAGAATTGCCTATTTTTAATGCTTTTTTGTCTTTATATTCTCTTATCACGTTATCACCAAACCTATTATTACTTCACATCCGAATTTGAATAAAACAATATAGATTCTCGCATAAGTTATGCAAAAATTAGTAATACTGAATTAACTAGGGAAATCTAATGTTGTGTTAACAGAAATTAGATAACGAGTTTTATATTGCAAAGCAAAATTTTTAGCTGTGTAAAATATTATACCAACATTAAATTTTTTTATTTTTAATTTTGGTTTCTTACTTTGCATTGGGGCTCGACAAAAATGTCCCCTATTAAGATAAAGTGCTCCTACCAAAAAGAATTTTATTCATGGAACTCAAACTCGTGGAAGATTACTCATGGTTCTAATGCCAATTAAAATCTTTTAGCCGCCACAAAATGCTTGCGAAGTACTCCTTCCGTTTATTTTCAATTGTCCACTGTACTAAAAATATACTTTTATTTTTATTTATTCACTATACTAAATTAAGAGAAAGACAATCTTTTTTTCCTGTTATACCCTTATTATTAATTACCTGTTTCCCAAAAATTTTGAAAATGCTGTCATTATTAGGGGTAAAATTATAAAATACATATTTTATTTATTTTTTCTCAAAAGGAGTGCAAAATCAATGCTACCTCCGGTCCATAATAAGTGATCAATTTACTTTAGGTACACACATTAAGAAAATACTAAATTCTAGTTAAAAATAGTTAGTGTGACTAAATTATTGTTAATTAAATACTGCAGCATAGTTATAGTAGCACTTATTTCTCATTTCAAATATAACGAGTAAATGACTTTTTAGGAATATGTACGTTAGAATAATTTTGGTATAAAATAAAAATTTATTTTGAATCAAAATAAAAAATAAATGGATCATTTATTGCGCATGGGAGAGACCAATGGACAACAAAAATTTTATTGCGCATGGGAGAGACCAATGGACAACAAAAATGTACCGACGGAGTACATAGATGATAAAGTCTCTACCCTTTGTTATTGACACAAATTCCAAACAAAAGAGAAAATTGAGTTCAAAATAAAAACGAATCAACGGGTTTGGCTGGAGAAACATTCCCAATCAAATACTCTAACTACTGCAAATGTCTGAAAATCCATTGCAGCTTCTGTTCAAAACATACGAGAAAGTATCAAACTCTATTCAAAGCCAGCTTGCTCATTTCATATCTGTCCCAAAACCTCCTTCATCTCATAATGATGATCACTCCTTCTCTTTGGGGCTCTCTTCATCTTCTTCCAAGAATCTACCTCCTTCAAAATATCCAACTTCTCAACATTCTGAATTGCCCAAGCAGGTAATTTTCCTTAAGTGCCTTTAATTATTTTGTAGTTTCGAGATGTGTTTTATTGCTGCTGCACTTATTGAAGCAGCGGAGGTATGTAGATAATGCCTAATAAGTGTTTGATGAAAGTTCTCACAGATAGTCTGAGCGTCTTTTTCTATTATTACCGTAAAAATATTGTTGGCTGTTGAGATAGGTTTGAGCTATATAAACCGAATGGATAATGATGCTAGATTATGTAAGTTTTCAACATATACTACTACAGAAAAAAAGAATGATTATTTTTTCGATCAAATGCATGAAGGGTTTTGAACTCCACCTATATGAGAAGTGTCTCCAGTTCCAACGCCGGATAATAAAAGCAGTGGCGCGAGCTTGAAAATAGCTAGTTATGATAAATTTTTGGAACTAATAGACTTGCCTACTTAAGTACGTGCGACATTGATGAAATGGAATTAGCTTGAATATAGCGGAATGGATACCGAGGATTCATATAGCTGATCTGAACTAGTTGGTAATTGAGGCTTAGTTGATGATCTCAATGCATGAGGGTGTTGAAGTTTCCTCCAACTGACAAAAGACTACATAACAAATACATTTCTGCGGAGTGTGGGTAGACAAGGGGGAGTGAGTATACTGGCTTATTGGGTTACTTTCAGCGATGATTCTTTGACTTCCAGTGGTGCTGCAGCTGAAGTATGAGTCTTAAGTTTAGTGTCGGTTGTTTTCGATTGAGAGGTGCTGTGTTAGATGGGGGTGTATCTGTGTAGCAATTGATCATTGATTGTAAAATTTTGGAGTTGATGCATCAAATAATATTTGTTTTAGGAATTTCTTCTGCGTCTCCCGTTCATAAAGCTCTTTGGCACTTAACTGTTTTGAAAGATCGGAAAATTTTAATTGCTCCTCATTCACCAGGAGAATGTTATCCAGTATATGTTGGTTTTCAATTGCTTGCTGGTTGTTTTTTCACACCACAGTAAAAAAAATTTATCAATCATCTTTCTCAGGAGAAAAATGCTGGCCCAGTGACTAAAGAAGATCTTGGAAGAGCTACTTGGACTTTTCTTCACACTCTTGGAGCTCAGGTCAAGTATCCACTTTTTCTATTGCAGAAGTTCTCTTTCTAGTTTCTACGCAGCTGTAAATACCTTTCAGTAGAGAAAATTTAGTCTGGGTTGCTTAGGCATTTCGGTTGACAAGTTTTTTGAGAATTGTACAGCAATACACGTTCATTAATAATATTGTTAGCACACAATTAAGCAAGGTGAGAATACTTATTACCCCTAATTGTGTTATCATTACTGTGAATTGTTCTATTTTGATAATTAATTGTCTGGTTTTATTTTTGCTCTACTATTTTGTTATATATCTAGTCTACCCAATGCTCTTGATGGTTAAGGGCAATTTACGATAGTGTTTCAAAGGGTTCTTATCCGCCTGGTTCTTTTTTTTTTCTTGGTGCCCAAAAATAGATACATTTTATTTATTGAATAATCTTGCTTGTCGATCTATATGATCATAATAGCTCAATTGTTTTTTTTTCAGTATCCAGACAAGCCGACGAGACAACAAAAGAGGGATGTGAAAGAACTGGTATGGTACTCAGTCACCCTAAACTATTATTTTTCTTGATTTCAGAACTGTGAAGTTTACAATCCCAACTGCTTCGTCATCGGATTCCAAAGAAATTTTGAATATCTTCACGCAAAATAATAACATTTTGACCTTGTCTTCTCATGCTGTGGACATATCCAAAAGGATCTCTTCTCTTTCGAGAGCTCAACTGAAGTTGATAAGTGGGATTTCTGTTTGTCTGCATTTGAGGTGCAAGGTGGGTGTGCATAAGAAATAAGTCAATCATTTGGGAAATTCTTGTGCCATTATAAGAGTGAGAGGTTTATGCAGTTCAGAGGATGGGAAGTAATAGAAGGATAAATTTTGAAAGGGAGTAGACAATAGGTGCTCTTTAAGATAGTGGTGTGAATAAGTAATTTGAGAATGCTATCGATTCAACTGATGCCACTGTCATTATTGCTTTTTTCCCTTGCATTGCGTTTCATATATAACTTACCCTTATTGGGAAGTTTGGATTGCTCAATGTTGATTAGGAATTTTTCGTTCTAGTTTTCTTATTGAATATGTCGCCTATTTGACATCTCTCTGAAACCTAAGAGTAGTCCCTACAATGCCAGATTTAAGTCTTGGGTGACTTATGGTTCTTACAAGTAGGAAAAACAAATAAAATTGAATTTTAGGTAAAAGAAGGAAATAGAAAAAATGGAAATCAATGAATGGTAAGTGCTTTAGGAACAGGAAAGCATGGAGTAGATAAGCAGAAAACCGAACATGAAGAAAAAAGAAATAGATATTCCTGAAACTAGCGATGCCACCATTCTAGGTACGTTCTAACTATCTTCACTCCAGCCCACTGTCTCTTGGCACTGTTCCCTCTTCACCTGCACCAGCCCGCTGTCCACTGCCCTTCCTTTGTCACCTGCTCCTATGTGCCCACCCTATGACCCATTCTCAGACTAAAGCACCCTCAAAATCCTGAAATCCATCTTGCAGTCCGCTTTTTTACGCACTCCCATTCCATCCCTTGGTTCAATTCACACCTCTACCTTCTCCCTCATCGCACTGGGTCCCTGCTTGTCCTCGCTGTCCTCTCTCCCTTCAGCTACCACGGAAGTATGCACATCCCCAGCATCATCTCTCCTCTTCCCCCAAACAAAGCGGCATACTTGCAGCTGCCTTTTAACAGTCTTACTTTATTATAGCATTTGCGATTAAAATACAAAAACACCTCCTATATTAGATGGTTTTGTGTATGTCATTGGAAGGTGATGTTACATAACCCAAGGATCTGCTTTAAAATATTGAGGGGTTATCTAGGGGTAGAGTAGTTACCCCTTATCACTAGTTCAAAATACTCAAATTTCCTTTCTGTTATCATAAGCAATGGGACAAAATTAAGGTGACAACCATATGGGAAGTGTTATACATCGATGCCCCCAATTTATGATAAGCTTTTCCATTATATACTACAAAAAATTTATATGTTTACCATTCCGCCTGCAATAAGGATTTTGAGCATAGAGAATGGTGTTTTTTTGGGAAACTAAAGGGATAGCTTTTCTTTTTGCTTGCAGATGGCAATATTATCTCGCATGTACCCTTGCAAAGAATGTGCAGATCACTTCAAAGAAGTTCTAAGGTACCTAGTTTATCAGCTTTCATGAGAGCAATAGGTACATTTTCTTTTTTCAGAATTTTCATATCTAGATTCTAATCTACAACAAACAACAACGTCTCAGCTCCAAACAAATGGGGATTGGGATAAGAATCATCATCGATCATGTTTCTTCATTTAGACTTATCTCGGTCAATATTATTATATAAAATAAGAAGTACTATCATAATTTAGTTATATTTTCTACTGGCAATTTAAAACTATAGGTATGCGATTGGCTTAACATTCTTATATATAGACCATCCGCGTAAAAGTCAGTCGTTGTTGACATGTCAAATGAACCAATGATATAATGACACATGTAACTTTGGGAAAAAATTGGCACCTGTAATTTAAAAGAGAAATACAATAATTAAAAAACCCCAAAAACCAAAAAAAATAAAAAGAAAATAAAAATCCTCAAAACTCCCCCTTTCACTTATCCAAAATAGTAGAAAGAACAGAGAAAACAAATGGAGCACATACCAGATTCTAGAAAGACAAATGGCTCAACAACATTGCGCTCATGGATGAATACCCTAGCTTGTTCCAGATTGCATTGGACAAAGACTCCTCCATAGCTCAAAACAGAAGTGGCAATAATTGGGATGTTCATCTCAAAAGAGCAGTGCAAGATTGGGAAGTGGACAACTTGATAGAATTGCTTGCCATAGTGGAAAGGTTCAACATGAATGCAAGTACACTTAAGGGCACTTTCTCTGTGAAAGAATGTTACAGGCAGCTATGTTCTCAAAACCAAGTGATCGATGCATGGCCATGGAAATTAATATAGAAAACTAAGCTGCCTATTAAAGTAATTTGCTTTGACTCGATTGTTCTCCATGAAGCTTGCTTGACACAAGACACTCTCAACGGGAGA
The DNA here is from genome assembly GCA_026770625.1 of Nicotiana glauca. NCBI lineage: Eukaryota > Viridiplantae > Streptophyta > Magnoliopsida > Solanales > Solanaceae > Nicotiana > Nicotiana glauca. The sequence goes on from MU754384.1 coordinate 33,612, forward strand.
GGCCTTCAGCTGGTCAATAGATGTTATATGTGCAGGGAGAATGTGGAAACAGTCAGCCATCTGTTTTTGCATTGCCCAGTGGCCACTGACCTTTGGAACATGTTTTATTGTATTTTTGACCTCAAATGGGTTATGCCACAAAACATAAAACAGGCACACCTGAGCTGGAGTTGATGGAGAGTTGATAAGACCATCAAGAAGATATGGTTGATGGTCCCTGCAATTATTTTTTGATGTTTGTGGATTGAGAGGAATAGTAGATGCTTTGATGGGATTTCAACTCCAAATCACTCTCTCAAAGCTAGATGCCTTCTCAATCTTTTTTATTGGACTAAGTTAGCTACTGTAACTAGTTCTGCTCATCTTCTGGACTTTGTTAGCTCCCTTGTCTTAGATTGACATACTGTAAAGGGACTAGTTTTTCTTTCATTTTTGCACCTCAACTTTTGTAACTGTGCATCTTCTTGATGCTTTTGTTAATATAACATCTTACTTCATCCAAAAAAAAAAAAAAA